>JACEIK010005785.1:9975-21625 GCA_018107945.1 Datura stramonium
ATAGGTTTGACCCAATGTACAGTTTTACTTATTATTATCAGATTTCAACTTTGGGTCATTCGATTTAGTTATGATGTTCAGTTGTGTTCAAAAAATAACATGCAAGCCTATTCTCAGATTCTTATCTTGATAATGTTTTATATTATGCATGTTCTAAATGATTTTATTTATTTAAGAAGTTTTACTTACCTTGCATACTCGATACATTTCATGTACTGACCGCATAGTCTATGTTGTATAGTTTTATGATACAGGCTTCAATCTTTAGAATCAGCCCCGTCATTAGCCAGTTCCCTTAGTTAGCATTCAGCTTCAGTGGTGAGTCCTCATCTCCCGAGGACCATTCGTTATCAGTTATCTTTGCATTTTCAGTTTTCATACTTGTCGGGTTTGTTGGGGTGTTGTCCATCAACCTATCAGATATGTTAGAGGCTTTCAGACTGTACGTAGTAATCAGCTTGTCATGTATTATATGAATTATGGATCTGATGTTATGTTGTGATTAGACTTCGGTTATTTTTATTCTGTTAAGTCTTCCGCTTTATTTGATCGAGTTAGATGTATGTTCATGCCATGGGTCGACTTGGAGTCTCTCAGGGCTCCTTGTATTGTGTCTCGATCCTGGCCTATGTTCAGGTCATGACATTTTTTATGCTAATGGAGTTTCTCTAGGTGTTTTCTTAGGCCAAAAGAGAGCAAAAATATTTCCCCCCATTTATTATGCCAGCAAGACACTCAATGCAACTTAGAAGAACTATAGAGTGACTGAACAAGATTTTCTAGCTGTGGTGTTTGCATTCGAAAAAATTCAAGCATACTTGCTCGAAACTAAGGTGGTTGTTCATACTGACTGTGCATCACGGCGTATTTTATGTCAAAGAAGTATGCTAAACCAAGGCTAATCAAATGGTTGTTGATCCTACAAGAGTTTAAGTTCGAGGTAAAGACCGAAAGGGAATCAAAAATTAGGTAGTTGATCACTTGTCTAGGTTGGAAGTAGATGCAAGATTGAAATATGAGGTTGATATTGATGATACTTTTCCAAATGAGAAGGTGTTAGCTGCATCACATGATTTGATCCCATGGTTTGCTAATTATGCAAATTATTTGGCAATTGACATGATTCCTGTAGACCTGACCTCCCAGGAAAGGAAGAAGTTCATGTTTGATGTATGAAGATTCTATTAGGGCGAACGATATTTTTTTTGGGTAGATGGGCTAATTCATATATGTGTCCCAGAAGTTGAGATACTGAGTATACTGGAGGCCTGCCACTTATCCCAGTTGGGGGTCATCATAGTTGTTTCCGGACTACACATAAAATTCTGCAGTGCAGGTATTATTGTCCCACCATTCATCAAGATGACTATGATTTTTCTAAATCCTATGACCAATGCCAAAGACAAGGGGCCATCACTCGTAAGCATAAGCTCCCATTGACCCCAATCCTGTAGGTGGAGTTATTCGATGTGTGAGGTATTAATTCATCGGCCCATTTGTGAGCTCGTATGGAATGAATCATATTCTGATGGCTGTGGATTACATATCATAGTGGGTGGAAGACATTGCACTCCATAACAATGAAGGGAAGAGTGTCACAACATTCCTAAGGAAGCATATATGTAATACCCCGAAAGCCCTAAGATCAGACCCGAGGGTTGAAACGGTGAAAATAGGATTTTCTGCACCAGGTAACAGGATGAGTCATCTAGTGACCCATGCAGTACCCCATGAGTCGTTAAGTGACTCATGAGGTAGGAAGGAGTTGGCTAATATTTTGGTTTTTAGGGCTGACCAGGAGACCAGCCATGACTCGTGGTCAGAGCAATTAATCATTGGTTCACTCGTGGTTAGAAATTGGCATCAAGGAGAAAATTTTAGGTAGTTCTTGTCACGACTCGATCACCACGAGTCATTGGGTACACCAGGAGTCATGGTGTCCCTCGTGGTGACCCTCAAAGGTATGAATTCTAGTGTTGGAAATGATAGGCAGGCCACGAGTCGTCCGCTCAAGTCACGAATTGTCCAGTCCCTCGTTGGGACTGGCAATGTGTATTTTCCTACGAACTTATTACGGGCTTTTCCGTAACTTCTAAGTTCCTAAGGCTTAAACTACGTTATTTTAAGCTCATATAAGTGTGTTTTAAGAGGGTTTAGTTCATTCTAAGCCTATCCCTCTCAATGTATGCAAGCCTAGTAGTTTCTAAGGGTGATCAAGCTAAGGATTCATCAAGTTCTTCCCCAAATTTCCTTTGGGCTTTCAAGATGGTTGTGTAATCAAAATTTCTCAGGTATGTAGGGTTATGAATGGGTGTATCCATCCACTCCCATGTCCAATCCCTCTTCATTTCATGTGATTTCTAAGTTGATGAATTTATGGGGTTTTAACCCAACTTGTGAATTCTCAAAGTACCTATCATGGGTATTCTCTATGCATGTTTCTATTGTTGAATTATGCTTCATGGGCATGTTTTATAATGTCTTCAATTAAAAATTATGATTTCAAAATTTTACAAATAAGATGCCCATCTAAGGAAGTTCATAAAAGGATGAGATTATTATATATGTTTCTAGTTATGATGAGATGTTCATGATGAAAGTATGATTTAGAATTACCCATGTCTATGTTCATGTTTTGAGTAATCAAAGTCTACTTCAAGTGTGTTTAAGAATTGGGCAAGGACATATGATCAAGTATGTTTCAGGATTTATTTAAATTTTATGTTATTATCTTACCACATGGTTTTGGAGTCTAGACTCCCATTTTTGTTCAGCTTGTGGTATGGTTTGAGCCAAGGCTCTTCATGTTATGTTTTCAAAATATGTATGTCATCTCATGATTCATCTTTGTTGAAGGATGATAGTTCAGCTTCGTAGAAAAATGATGGAGAGCATATGCATGTTTTGGGAGTAGTGTCTAGCACCGAGTAGGCTAAGGGTCAGTCAACCCTATGCCTCAGAACTACGTGTCAATGTAGGTATGTTCATATTATTTGGGAACTCCCTTGTGAGTTTTTCCTACCCCCTAAGGGCCTTCAGCTTGATATCGATATCATAGTAGCATTCTTAATGCTGGCAAAGCTTTGGACGACTTTGCCCACTTGAGTGTAATAGTCGGGACCATGTAAGATTTATCGTGGTAATGTCAGTTATATGACGAGTCTCTCATTATTCCTCATGTTTTTAGTTATGCATGTTCATCAGTCGTGATATTATGTCTTCAGTAGGTTTGACCCAATGTTCAGTTTTACTTATGATAATCAGTTTCAGCTTAGGGTCACTCAATTTAGTTGCGATATTCAGCTATGTTTAAATCATGTTTTCAGATAATAGCATGCAAGCCCCACTCTTAGACTCTTATGATGAAATGTTTTATGATATGCATTATCTCTAATTTTATTTACATAGTGGTTTTACTTACCTTGCATACTCAGTACATTCCACGTATTGGCCACATACTCTATGCTATATCATTTCATGATACAGGCCCCGATATTCTGGTTTAGTCTCACCATTAGCCAGATCTTCAGGGTTGCACTCCTCAGTTAGAGTTGGTAAGTCCTCATCCTTTGAGGACCCGTCTATCAGTGTATGTTCAGTATTTTCAGTTTGAATCTTAGTGAGTTAGTTGGGGTCTTGTCCTATCAACTCGTTAGTATGTAGAGGCTTATCAGACATAGTATGTTTCAGTTCCAGATTTCTGTTATGTGTTCAGATATTCGATGTTATCAGCTTTTCAGACTTCTCCTATGTGATATATATATATATATGTTAGACTTTCGCACTATGATTATGTTGCGTTTAGATGTCATGTTCATGCCATGGGTCGACATGGAGCCTCTCGGGGTTCCTTGTCCCATGTCTCAATCGGGGCCTATGTTCGGATCGTGACAACATATTTGCAAGTTCAGTACACCTAGAGCCATCATCAGTGATGGTAGGTCTCACTTTTGTAATCGCATTGTTAGAGCTTTTCTTGAAAAATACAATGTGAAGAATAAAGTGGCAACACCTTACTATCCCCAGTTAAGCGGACAATTAAAGGTCTCCAACAAGGAGATTAAGACTATCCTAGCAAAAACAGTCAACACCAACCGAACGGACTGGTCTAGGAAGCTGGATAATGCGTTAAGGGCATACCAGATGGTGTATAAAACCCCTATTGGCACTTCACTATATCATCCGGTGTTTGGCAAGTCATGCCATTTACCGGTAGAGCTTGAGCACAAAGCATTATGGGAACTCAAAAAATTAAATGTGGATTTGGGTGAAGCTTCCAAGTTGAGGCTAGATAAGTTGAATGAGTTCCGAAACCAAGACTATGAGAGTGAATTCATATACAAGGAAAGAATGAAGATCTACCATGATCGAAAGATTACAAATAGGGACTTTAATGTTGGTGACTTGGTCTTGTTGTTTAACTCTAGACTCCATTTTCATCCAAGCAAATTGAAGTCCAGATGGATGGGGTCGTATAGGATGGTGGAAGTGTTTCCATATGGTACCATTGAACTGGATACAAAAATGGCAAGAGGTTCAAAGTGAAAGGCCAAAGGGTAAAGTAGTATCTAGGTAATGCAAAGGAGGTGAAAGGATTTAAGTCGGTGTATCTTGACGAAGCCTGAATCGTCAAAAGAATCACGTCATGTTGCGACGTTAAATCAGGCACTGCATGGAAGGCAAACCATGAGTGGTTGGTTAAGTTTGAGTAGCTGACAGAGGATGACAGGAGTTCCTATAGAGCCACAAGTATGTCCCTTTCCCTAGATTTTATTTCACTACATTGGGGACAAAGTATGGTTTTTGTAGGGGGGTATACTTGTTCTTTATTTTCGTCTAAGGCTTTTTGTTGTCGTTTTTCTTTTCCCTAGTACATGTTATCTAGTAGAAATGGCATATTTAGGATGTTTTTGTTTTTTATAACTAGAAGTAATTTAGGAGTACTTAATAGCCAATGAACTGCACATGTATTTGATGTTTTGTAGTTTTTGAAAAATGACCCTTATTTTAATTTTTTGGTGAATAACTACATGTGTTTATTGCAATGCATGATCAATGTGGATCTTTTTATGGCATTAGGAGTATTAACATGAGTAACTGTAGTGTAGCTGTGCATGAACCAGATAGGTAGTACAATATAATCCTGCACTATGTGTGAGAGAGGTTCTTACCTAGTTCAATATTATATAGGTGATTTAGAATTTTCCTGGTTAGTCTTTTCTTAGGTCATAAGAGAGTTGGTTAGGAAAGTATCCCCAAGTTGAAAGTTGAATAAAAAGGAAAAAGGTGAAAAAGTTAAAGGTGAAACCACAAGTTGTTTAGTGCCAAAGAGTACAAGTCACTATTGTCAATAATTACCACACAGCTATCCCCAAGCCTACAATACAAGCTAATGAAAGTCCTATAGGGATCCTAACTTGACAGTCCGAAACCCAATGTAGAGAAAATAAGGGCAAGCCTTAGTATCACCTATACAGTATTTGAACTTCTTTGTGAGTGTGAGAGTTTTCTTAGTAGTCCCGGTTTCATACATACATATTCACTATGAGTGTTTAGGACTTCGTTTGTTGTGAGGGTGCATTGGTTATATTGTATACTGCCAGTTATCTGTTTGAATAGCATTAGTGATTTCTCCCATCTGTTAATAGTTTAATTTTATGTCTTGATCTCTTTGTGTCATGAGTTGTAGTTGCATGTGTACACAACAGTCCTGTTTTTGAGTGTGTAAAATACAAGAGGCATCAATACTTGATAGAGGTTATGTTTGCAGATTTTGTCATTGTTGGCTATAGATCTTCTGTTCTACTTTCTAGTTAAGCGTCGTGCTTGTATTAGGGTTTTTGTTTTCTAAGTACATACAAAATTTCTAAGTTGAGGGTGTTGACGTGTGGTGGTTTTACGACATTTTTGACACTTAAAACATAGAAAATATGCTTGGTCATAGGTATGTTTTTACATATATGAGGTTCTTTTACTTTGTTTTCCGAGAGTTGGAATATGCAAAAATGAAGATGAAAAGTGTAGAAATTGGCTAGTTACAAGTGACACTACAAGCCATACCTGACACCTGTAGCACAACTTCAGAGAAAATGCACAAGTGCCAAGCCATTGAACGACTGACAATATGAGCCGTACTGAAGGTCCGTGGTTAAGATTCAGAAGAAGTGCATTTGCAGATTCCATTGTATGAGCAGTGGCCATGAGTCATAAAAATAACATATGAGTCACACTGACAGACTCATGGTGAGATTCAAAAGATTGGACACTTGGAATATTCAGGAAACGAATGGATTACACAACTCGTACCAGCACAGTACAAGCCATATGAAGGACCTATAGGAGATGCAAGATTTTAAAAATGCAAGCTATGGTAGGCTCCTATGATTTGTAATAGCATTGTACAGGTCGTACCAACCTCTAGTGCTTGAGAAGACTAGAAGATGCAAACTCATACCACGGATACAGAACACGACTCGTTGCAGCATGCTATGACTCGTAGGCCATCTCACTAGAAGAATCCCTGTTAATTTAGGAAAGGATTTCATTAATTGCATAAATAACTTTAGGTTATTTTTTTGAAGTAGAATCAATACTTTTCTATTGTAATCATTTCTTGTGAGTTACTAACATTACTTGGAGAGAAATTACATGAATTACTTGGAGAATTCATCATTGTTCTTGATTTCAGAAGCATTGTTTATGAACTTGATCATTGGGTTTTTCTTCCATCATTATTGTAAGTGCTTAATTATGTCTTCTTCTTTGAAACCTGATTTCTTTTTTGCAATCATGAATAGATAAACCCTCCACAACTAGGGTTGTGAGAACTATGGTGGAATAACAAACTAGGGTTAACACAAAGTGATTCTAAACCAATATGAATGCATGTATTGTTCTTTTCTTCATGATTAATGTATCTTAACAGTGTGCAATGTTAGGACTAGCTCGTATTCTGTATTTTCTTGAACCTAGAGAAATAGATATTAGGAAAAGAGAAGAAAAATAATTCCTTGATCTTAAGTTATATTGAATAACTTGAGCTGCAGTAGCAGGATAGTTAACTTGAAACTACTGATATAGGTTCAGTGAAAACACTCATGAGACTAAACCCCGTGACTAAGGATAGTCATCTAATAGGGACACATCAGTTATTTAGATGAACATAGTTTATCAGTTCTACAGGTTAAGTATTGGGATAGATCACAAGTGTAACAATCTGACCTAGTTAAGAAGCCATAGGGAAAACTTGCCTAGTTAATTGAATAACTTTGATAGCAACAACAGTTCACAACATTGTCACTTGATTGTTTTCTCTTAAAACCCCCCTTTAGGAAATAATGAACTAAAATCCTAAATACTTAGTCTATATCTTGACCATATTTCCTATGGGATAGACCCCAACCTTTGTTGTGTTCTTTATTGACAATGTTTGTGTTATACTTATTCAGAGGTGTAATTTGAGCATTATCATTCTTGGAGATGGCCAGAAGTGTAGCACACACTGTAGATATTTCCTGGAGTGAATGGGGCCTCGCATGTCATATGGAACCTTCTTAACTACAAGTCTTGTGTAGCGACCAAACAAAGCCAAGATCTGAACCTAGGGTCAAAATGGTGAAAACTCAAAAGTAGGAAGGTCTTACCATTATTTTTATCGATCCACTCGGTACCTTTTGATCGCAAACTTCAAGGTTTGGGCGGGTGATAACGCTCAATACATCTCTAAGGGAGGTGGCAGCGGTCGTTGTCAAAACAAAATTCTCGATAGATATCAGGTTTGAATCTAACAAGGAATTGAGCATGATACTCCAAAAGTTATAAACTAACTCAAATTAGAATGCATCTTCGTTCAAAATGTGTGAAATAAAAATTGGGAGAAAAAGGGGACAACAATATCGGATTCAAATTTATAAAATGAGATTTAGCAAATGATTTATTGCAAATAATAGGAAAGGGCTAGGGATGTGCAATAGATGAAGTTCCAACTAGATTGGGATTGATTGAATCACCTTCACTTCAATTTCTAGTACGGATAGCATGGATCAAAGGACACCCTCTTGTTTTTCAACCACAAGGATGTTGTCACGACCTGAACGGAGGCTTGGATCGTAGACATGGATCAAGGGACATCGAGAGACCCCAAGTCAACCCACGACATAAGCATTCAACTAACTCATTCAATAAATATGAATAAAACATAATTATAATTCAGCGGAAGTCTCATACAACAACACTTCAGAATAATATCTGAAGCTATACATACATAAGTCTGAAAGCCTCTAGTCTAGATGAGTTGATGGGACAAGACCCCAACTAACCCCACAAAACATGAAACTAAAATTCTAGTCCTCAAAAGATGAGGACTCACCACTCACACAGGTTCTAACTCTGATAAGCGATTGCGAATGGGGCAGAATCTGGGAAACGAATCCTGCATCATGAAATGATGCAGCTTACAAAGTATGTGGTCAGTATGTGGAATGTACTGAGTATGAAAGGTAGGTAAGACCGCTTAAGTAAAATAAATCATTTAAAACATTTCATAACATATCATAAGCTTTTAAGTGTAAGTAGAAGGCTACATGCATTCATTCTGAAATTGTACTCTTATCATAACATGACCATGCATAGCTTTAGAACATCATGATTGACTCGAATGACTCAAGCTGAAACATAACATTTATATCAAAAGCTGAACAATGAGTCAAATCTTGCTTTTTTAACATGCATGCATAAGTAATCATCATGAGTAATGAATATGCAAATCTGAATGATATAAACAGTGGGAAACTCGTCACTTCACCGACATACCATGATAGAGCTTACGTGGTCCCAACTATCACACTCAAGTGGGTAGAGCCATCCATAACCTTCCCAGGGAGATGGACGATACCATGATATAGATATCAAGCTGAAGGGCCAATCGGGCCGAGGATAGCTCAGAAGGGAGGTCCCAATATTATGATAGTATCAACTTACATTGACGCGTAGTTCTAGGGCATAGGGTAATCAACGCTTAACCCGCTCGGTGCTAGATTCTTCTCCCAAAAATATGCAATGCTCTACATCATATATAACGAAGCTCAACATCATCCCTTGACGAAGCTCAAGATGAAATCATGCATAAGTCAACATCATATGGAATAAAGCTCAACATTGTCTATTGACAAAGATCATAATGAAATCATGCATAGACTAGACACATTGTCCATTGACAAAGCTCAACATTGACATACATCACAATTATGAATTCATGCATATAGGAGGCTTTATTCCGAAACATAATGTTACACCCCGTAAATTCTTGAAATGTAGATGGCCTATTCGCATGTTGGTTAAGAGTTTTAGAAGGCCATACATGCTAGAAAAGGGCCCGGGGGAAGACCGGACAAGCGCCGAATCAGACCATCGCAAGAGGAGGCCGAGCAGACCCCATCCGCGATGGCAACGTGCCACGGAGGAAGACCCTCCGTGATGGACAACATGCCATGGAGGGGGGTGTCCAGGCCCAACTATAGAAAGCTCCACTTCATTTTAAAATTCACTTCTCCACAATTTAATTTCCAGAACACGACCAGAACAGTAAGGGACAAAGGGTTTTGATAAATATTTGTCCGATTTACTCTGTCAAACGCAGTCCAAACTAAAATTAACTCTGAATACTAAAGTATAAACCTGCAGAGAACATTCCTGCGTAGTTAGTTTCGCGAAATTCGGCCGGCGAATTGTCGTCCTACCGAGCTAAGGTAAGTGGAATTTCTCCAAATTAGTGTCAATATACTCCTAGCCCTAAAGTGAGTATTTCTCCCTTATGGACTTCCGAGAAATAATGAGTTTTCGGCTGTTTTCCGATAAGTCAAAGTTTGGGCTATATATTTATTAAAAGTAGTGCTTTCTTCCGGAATATTGATGGATTTACTTCTAATTACTGTGTATATGAATGTAGTTGAAAGGAATAGCTGGATATTGGTCGAGTTACGTCAGTTAGTCCAAAAGTCAGAAACTGAGGTATGTAAAGCAAGTTTCTTCGGCAAGCTAGTAGTTCTGATATAGTAAAATAGCTCAAGTGCCAGTAGAATGTTTCAGAAGCCGCATATCATGTTTAGTATAAATTTTAGTACGATGTTGGAAACATCATGTCATGTGTAGCGTGAAACTTACTAGCACGATATAAATTCTAGTAGNAAACTTAGTTATACAACATGATTCTCAGCAGAAATATTATATCTTGTTTCAGTATCAGATTCAGCACAGTATGATAGAAATTATATATATACCATTATCAATTTCAGCATGTATTGTATATATACACATTATTATCATTAGTTTCAGCATGTATCGTATGCAGTTAGTATTATCAGTTGAGACTTGACTGTATTATTTTGGGTTGGATTACCTAGAATCCATGACCGCCCCAGGGTTAATAGCTATATCAACTCGTCCGCCAGAGGGGAAGGATACGTCGCTCTACGGAGTGGCATGCCATCCCCTATGGGACGAAGATGGGATGCCAGTTTCCCCATATTTTTCCTTGGTCGACTTTTATACACCCCCGTCTAGCGGGTACGCCCGGGGTGTTGATTCAGGAGTCCTCTGGACTCAAGTACAGTTATAGTAAGGGGCTTAGCGAGCCCAAGTGCATACCCAGGAGACCGGAAGGATGCTTATAGTTGCCAGGGGAGATGGGATGACCGGGGTAGGGGTATAGATTGCGTGTTGGTTCTACCTTCCGGCTTATGGGGGCTAGGTAAGGTTTAAGTGTGCTATGTTATGTATGTTATGCTATATTATGCCATGTTATGTTAGTTATGAGTAGATAGATAGTAGAATGCTACGTTATCGGGTACGACTCCTACTCCTTTCAGCATAGTCTAGGACAGTCTTAAACTCATACTTTCAGTCAGTTACAGTCTATTTCTTTCTATTTCATTTCTATTAGCTATATTGCTTGTCTTAAGTTATTTTTCCCAGTTGTTGCTTTGCATACTCAGTACCAGCGGTACTGACGCCCGTTTGGGGCGCTGCATTACTTTCCTGTAGGTACTCATATACGAGAAGTCGATCCCTTGTAATTCCAGCCAGCACACAGAGTCATCAGCTCCTGTCGTCCAGATCTAGACAGCTAGAGGCTTATTCCTTTTCTATTATTGTATAGTATGGGTAGGGCGGGGCTGTGTCCCGACCATCTTATCAGTATTCTTAGAGGCTTGGAGATTGTTCATTCCCTGTGGTTAGCTGTACCGGTCGTGTGAGGCCATGTGTATGTTTTAGTTTGTTTATGATGGTCGTGTGGGGCCTTATTCAGTTGGTAGTGGTTACCTTGCTGGTCATGTAGCAGTTTAGCACTTGTTTTCTTGATTTATAAATAACTAGACAGCATGGTGGCCTTGTCGGCCTGCATAGGTTCCCCATTACTTTAGTTGTTCTGGGTAGTTGTTGTTTGCTTACAGGTGGCTATAGGCCTAGTCGGCTGGAGGATGTATTTACAGCCGTTATATACCCCGTCGTTCTCTTGAATCCAGAGTTAGAGCCAGCCTGGCACCAGAAACGCTTAGGCTCAGCTAGCCCAGCAGTCCAGGTCCTAGTAGGGCACCAGGTGCCAGTCATGCCTCCCAAGGCGGGGCGTGACAAACTTGGTATCAGAGCAGGT
>JACEIK010005785.1:41327-56493 GCA_018107945.1 Datura stramonium
CAACAGTTCAACACCATAACCTATTTAAATTACAAGAAATTCCCTAGTTCTCTCTTCCCCTTACTCCCCCACCCCCTTCCGCCCATCCATGTTCTAAACATAGGCATCAATCAACCCAATGGAAATAAGTATAAATCAAAGGAAGTAACAGAGCACAATACCTAGGGGTCAAAAAATTCATGCAAGGTATGCGCATTGAAATAGTAGTTGAGTCTTGGACAAAATGAACCCTAGCATGTGCGAAAATCTGTGCTTGATGAGACGGAATGAAGTGTGTGTATAAAAGTGAAATCTAGATGCAATGGGTGTAAGTTGGAAGCTTTGTGTTCTCAACAATGATGGTTTCAAAGTGTGTAGGAAGAAGAAGAATAAGTAGTGGGAAAGTTGCCCCTTTAAAAACCACACAACAGCCGCTAGGTTAGTAGGTCGGCTGGTGGACCCTCGATTACAGCCATATTTCAAAGATATGAGCCGTAACTTAAGCTGAAATGACCCAAATGATATTTTACCCCAACTCATTAAAAGCACTTCACAGTCCGCAGAATGGATCATATNGTTGTTGCTTTGCATACTCAGTACCAGCGGTACTGACGCCCGTTTGGGGCGCTGCATTACTTGCCTGCAGGTACTCATAGACGAGGAGCCGATCCCTCGTAATTCTAGCCAGCACACAGAGTCATCAGCTCCTGTCGTCCGGAGCTAGACAGCTAGAGGTTTATCCCTTTTCTATTGTTGTGCAGTATAGGTAGGCCGGGGCCCTATCCCGACCATCTTATCAATATTCTTAGAGGCTTGCAGATTGTTCATTCCCTGTGGTTAGCTGTATCGGTCGTGTTAGACCGTGTGTATGTTTTAGTTTGTTTATGATGGTCGTGTGGGGCCTTATTCAGTTTGTAGTGGTGACCTTGCTGGTCACATAGCAGTTTAGCACTTGTTTTCTTGATTCCGAAATAACTAGACAACATGGTGGCTTTGTCGGCATGCATAGGTTTCCCATTACTTCAGTTGTTTTGGGTAGTTGTTCTGTGCTTACAGTGGCTATAGGCCTAGTCGGCCGGAGGCTGTATTTACAGTCGTTATATAGCCCGTCGTTCTCTTGAATCAAGAGTTAGAGCCAGCCTGGCACCACAAGCGCTTAGGCTCAGCTAGCTCAGCAGTCCAGGTCCTAGTAGGGCACCAGGTGCCGGTCATGCCTCTCAAGGATGGCCGTGACACATACCACAAGCTCAATCATAGGTGGGAGAATCTACTCCAAATCATGTGGTAAGCTACATGTAGAAATCTGTACTCAACATACTACAAGGTAGAATTTATAATGAAAATTGGAAAATTTCACTTCAAACAACGTGGTATGCTTATGTTGGGAAAATCATCACTGTAAATCAACATGTGGGCGTCACACGAAGCTTTAGCATACTTGGATCTAATCAATTCATTTTGAAAACAACAACATAATCATGGGTAGCTTTAGAAACATTCCTTTCATCATCAACCTCATCATCGTCACACATTTGTCATAAATCACTTCTTTTATGAACTCATCATCCATGGGCGTTTTAGATTCAAAATTTGAAAAACAATTTATTTATTAGGAAAAACAACTTAGAATCTGCCCAAGCTTCATAATCCATCAATATAAATACAATCTAATCATAGCCATGTATAGCGATTGAAGAATCGTGCAATTGGGTAAAACCCCATACTTGATCATAGACAATTTATCATATTTTGATAGGAATTGGGCATTGATATGGAAGAAGACACCCACTCATAGCCTTACATACCCGGGGACGGTGAATTCTAACACCCTCTAATTGCCCAGCTGAGATTTCAATTGGAAACCATAAAACCTTGCTCTAAATCCTCCCTTCAAGCTCTCAAGTTTGCATGCATGGAATAAACTAGCTTAGAATAGGTTTTCCCCTCTTAAAACCATGTAAAATGAGCCTTAAACGAAATAGTATAGGTCTTAGGAACTTAGGAATTATGAAAAGACCCTTACTGAATTCAGAGGAAAACATTGCCAAGTGGTCCTAACGGTTGACCTGACGGATCGTCACTGGCCCAACGACTCGTTATGCCGCTCGTCGGGTGCACTGGTTAACTGATCCTTTAGTCCTCGCAACGGGTGACTTAACGCCCCGTTGCCACTGGTCATGACTCGTTGCCACCTCCCGTCATCTACACTTCCTTAGCATCAAATGGAACTCGCCTTTGCTTTATCACAACTCACCTCATGAGTCGTTGGGATAGACCACGACTTGTGGGGTATCTTCCGTTAGGTACACTAGTTCCTTCTTTTTCCCTTCCTCCTCCCCACCCCACGGCTGACCTAACGACTCATGGGGTCTGACCACGAGTCGTTGCCACACCCGTGGGGAACCTATCCTCTATGCTTCCCAAATTTACACTGGCCTTCCCACGAGCCACCTGACGACTCGTGGGCTATCCTCACGAGTCGTCCCACAACTTGTCCTGTGCCTGCAACATCAATTTCACAATTTTCCCGTTTCAACTCCCGGGTCCGATCTTTGAGCTCCTGGGGTATAACGATATCTCCCCCTTGGGGATATTCGTACTCAAATTTTAGAAACATACTGAAAACTCAGAAACAAGCAATCCTCATATGCAACACTGATTATTAAAATCGAAAACTGATGAAATGACTACCTCCGAAAAGAACTATATAGCTAAACTGAGTTCAGGCATCACATAAATTTATCATAACATGATTCAAACTTGCACACATGAACTAAACATGGAAACTGATTAGATAATTAGGGAAAAAACTGATACCTCAAACTGAAATTGAGCCGATAGGGAACAGGTGGGGGTATTTAGCCATCATAGCCGCTTCGGCTTCCCACAAAGCTCCCTCAACATGTTGGTTTCTCCACAACACCTTCACCGAAGCTACTTCTTTGTTCCTCATCTTCCGAACCTGACGATCCAAGATTGCAACTGGAATTTCCTCATAACTAAGGCTATCTCCCACACCAACACTCTCCACCATGACAACTAATGATGGATCACCCAAGCACTTTTTCAAGAGCGATACATGAAAGACGGGATGAACTGAAGATAACTCTGATGGAAAGTCCAGCTCATATGCTACCTTACCAACTCGTCTCATAACTCGGTAGGGACCAATATAGCGGGGACTGAGTTTTTCTTTCTTTCCGAACCACATGACTCCTTTTCATGGAAGATACCTTTAGAAAGACCCAATCGTCTACCTCAAACTCCAAATCCCTTCTTCTCACATCCGCATATGACTTTTGAAAACTCTGAGCAGTTTTCAGCCTGTCCCTTATCAACTGAACCTTTACCATGGCCTCATAAAACGAATCAGGCCCTATCATAGTGGCTTCCCCAACTTCAAACCATCTGATGAGTGACCTACACCTCCTCCCATGAAGAGCCTCAAACGGTGCCATCTGGATGCTAGAGTGATAATTGTTGTTATAAGCAAACTCCATCAAGGGCAAGTGGTCATCCCAACTACCTTTGAAATACATCACACATGCCCTCAACATATCCTCGAGGTTCTGAATTGTTCGCTCCACCTGTCCGTCTGTTTTCGGATGAAAGGTTGTACTAAGCTTAACTTGAGTCCCAAGTCCCTTTTGAAAAGAACGCCAGAATTGGGAGGTAAACTGAGTACCTCGGTCTCAAATAATAGACAAGGGCACTCCATGATGTCGAACCAATTCCCAGATATATAATTTGGCATAATCATCTGATAAATCTGTGGTTTTGACCAGTAGGAAGTGTGTAGCCTTGGTTAACCTGTCAACCACCACCCAAACGGAATCATAGTGTCGTCAAGTACGAGGTAGGCCTGTAATGAAATCCATATTAAACTCTTCCCACTTCCATGTGGGAATGCTAATATCCTGAAGTACGCCTCTTGGCCTCTGATGTTCGACCTTCACTTGCTAAAAATGTTGAATTTGGCTACGAACTCTCCGATATCCTTCTTCATACCATCCCACCAATAGATTTTATACAAGTCCCGATACATCTTTGTGGATCACGGATGGATAGAATCTCTGGTACCATGTGCCTCATGCAATATCTGAACTCTCAAATCATCAACGTCTGGGATACATAGACGAACCTGGTATCATAGCACGCAATCTCCCCTTTGGGAGAAAACCTCCACCTTTTGACTCCGCACCGCCTCCTTCAGCTTCATCAAAATCAGATTCTCATCTTGCCTAGATTTAACATCAACCACCAAGGACGATTCTGACCCATTTTCCCAACAAAGAAGCCATCGGTCGAGTCGATCAATCGAACTCCCATCCTTGAAAGTCGATGGATGTCTCTCACCAACTCCTTCTTTCCCTCATCCACGTGGGACACACTCCCCATAGAGATCCTACTAAGTGCATCTGCAACCACATTAGCCTTGCCCGGGTGGTAAAGGACACTCATGTCGTAGTCCTTCAGTAACTCCAACCACCTCCATTGCCGAAGATTTAGATCTTTTTGTCTGAACACATATTGCAAGGTCCTGTGATCCGTGAATACATCCACGTGGACCCCATACAAGTAATTTCCCCATATCTTCAATGCAAACACCACCGCGGCCAACTCAAGATCATGGGTTGAGTAATTCTTTTCGTGAACCTTTAACTGTCGAGAGGCATACGCTATCACTTTCCCATGCTGCATCAACACATATCCCAGTTCGACTCTCAAAGCATCACAATATACAACAAAGCCATCATTACCCTCAGGTAATGTCAACACTAGTGCTGAAGTGAGTCGGGCCTTCAACTCCTGAAAGCTTTTCACACAAGCCTCCCACCATTGGAACTTCACCTTTTTCTGAGTCAATCTAATCAATGGTGCGGCAATAGATGAAAAACCCTCCACAAATCTCCGATAGTAACCCGCTAAGCCCAAAAAGCTTCTGATATCTGATGGGTTCACCAGTCTGGGCCAATTCTTTACCGCCTTGATCTTTTGCGAGTCTACTTTTATGCCCTCACCTGATACCACATGGCCTAGAAGTGCCACCGAGTCCAACCAAAACTCCCATTTGCTGAACTTTGCATACAACTGACGATCCTTGAGGGTCTGAAGCACTATTGTAAAGTGAGCATCATGCTCCTCCTCGCTCCGAGAGTATATAAGGATGTCATCAATGAACACAATCATGAACATGCCCAAATATGTCTTGAACACCCTGTTCATTAGATCCATAAAAGCTGCAGGGGAATTGGTTAGTCCAAAACACATAAAAACAAATTCATAGTGACCATACCGAGTCCTGAAAGCGGTTTTCAAGATGTCACTCTCCCGAACCCTAAGCTGGTGATACCCGGATCTGAGATAAATCTTGGAGAAACACTTGGCACCCTAAAGTTGGTAAAACAAATCATTGATCCTGGGTAAAGGATACCTGCTCTTGATGGTGACCTTGTTCATCTACTGGTAATCAATGCCCATCTGAAGCGAACCATCCTTCTTCCGGACAAATAAAACTGGTGCACCCCATGGAGACTTACTCGGCCTAATAAAGCCCTTATCTAACAGTTCCTTCAACTGATCCTTCAACTCTTTTAGCTCGGGTGGAGCCATTTTGTAAGGCGGAATAGATATAGGCTGCGTGTCGGGAAGAAGATCTATACCGAAATCAATCTCCCGCTCGGGAGGGACACCCGACAAATCATCAGGAAAGACCTCTGGAGACTCACGTACTATTGGTATGGACTGGATAGTTGAGGTCTTGGACTCCACATCCTTAACCCTAACTAGATGGTACAAGAAACCCTTAGAAATCATCTTTTTGGCCTTAAGGTAGGAAATAAATCGACCTACATGCACGACTGAACTAACCTTCCATTCTAAGACTGTACCCAGAAATCTGAACTCTACTAATCGAGTTCTACAATTTACTGAAGCATAACATGAAAATAGCCAATCCATGCCGAGAATAACATCAAAATCATTCATGGCTAACTCTACAAAATCTACTGAGGTGACCTTATAAAGGACTGAGATCGGGCAATCTGTATACACCCGTCTAGCTATAACCGATTCACCTACTAGAGTAGAAACTGAGAAGGGCTCTGATAGGAAATCGGGACTAACTCTGAAGCTACTGGCCACATAAGGTGTCACAAAAGACAAGGTAGACCCCGGATCTAACAAAGCATATACATCAATATGAAAGACTCTCAACATACTGGTGACTAGATCTGGTGAGGCCTCCTGCTCCTGACGAGTGGCTAAGGCATAGAATCTGTTCTGGCGCTGTCCGCCAGCTGTGCTAGTAGATGCCCCCTGATGTGCGGTGTGTGGGAGTAGAGTGGCTAAACTAGAAGCTGGGCCTCGGCCCCCAACCTGATCCTGTCTCGCAATGGGACAATCTCTGAGCATATGTCTAGGCTACCCACATCCAATACAAGCTCCTGACCCTGCCAAACACTAGCCTGTGTGTCCTCGACCACACCTGCAATAAGCTGGAATGCTAGAGTCTATCGTTCTACTGCTACAACCCCTCGAGCCTGACGCTCGCCCTCTCTAATCATGTCAGGGCCTAGATGGCACACTCAGCATTAAAGATGCTGGGGCTGAGGATCTCGGGTGGGTCTGCTGTCGATGCCCACCACCGGATCTCTGCTGAGAGAACCTGTGGTCCTCGGTCTCGGCGCACTTTGCCTCCCTTTCCCTCGAATGTGTCGCCTCCATCTACTGAGCGTATAGAACCATACGAGGGAAGTCCATGTCCTGATTGAGCATAGCTTTCCTGCAGTCCTTTTCCAAATATCCTGCTATACCATGTACAAATCTGCTCACCCGCTCCTGCTGGTCGGCCACTAACTCTGGGGCATTCTTAGATAGGCGGTTGAAATCAAGGGCACACTCCTGAACAATCATCCTTCCTTGCTTTAAATTCATGAATTCGGCTTCTTTCAACTTTCTCATCTCTCAAGGGAAGAACCGATCTAGGAATGCAACTTGAAACTCCTCCCATTTGATCGGACCTACTCCTGCAACCCTGCTATCCTTCCACTGGAGGAACCAAATATGCGTAACCCCCTTCAACTGGTAGGAGGCCAACTCTACGCACTCAACATTACTCACCCAATAACCTAGGTGATCTTGACAATCTCATCAATGAAATCATGCGGGTCCGCATCTACCTTGGACCCCAGAAACTCTGGCGGGTTCATCCTCAAGAAGTCCCTAACTCGAACGCCCCCGCATTGCCATTTCACGGAACATGCGCAATGGACTGCTGATTGACCTAATCGGTCAAGGCATGCGCAAGCATCTGAATGGTAGCTCGGAACTCAACATGAGCGGCTGGCTCTAGTGCCTGAGGCTACTGAAGTGGTGGGGTTGGCTGATGCTCATAACCATTTCCATCCTCGTGGCCCACACCACCTCCATTCCTCCTTCCTTTCACTCTTCGATGTGCCATGATTCTGCAATCACGAATAGCACAAATTAGAAAGATAGAAAGGCTTTTCATTGCACGACATAGATCATGAAAGAAGGGGACATTTCCTAAAATGTCTAGTAGCCTCCTTGTCATAAGTGCGGCGCGCTTCACACCCATGAAAAAGACTCTACCTTACGCGGCATTCAGACTCCCTAGGACACATCAATCCTATTGCTCTGATACCAAGTTTGTCACGACCCAAATGGAGGCTTGGATCGTAGACACGAGACAAGGGACCCCGAGAGACCCCAAGTTGACCCATGGCATAAGCATTCAACTAACTCATTCAATAAACATGAAGAAAAGATAATTATAATTTAGTGGAAGTCTCATACAACCGCACTTCCGAATAATATCCGAAGCTATACATACATAAGTTCGAAAGCCTCTAGTCTAGATGAGTTGATGGGACAAGACCCCAACTAACTCCACAAAACATGAAACATAAATACGACATGAAACTGAAAGTCTAGTCCTCAAAATATGAGGACTCACCACTGACGCAGGTGCTAACTCTAATAATCAATTAGGAATGGGCTGAACTTGGAAAATGGATCCTGCATCATGAAACGATGCAGCATAGAAAGTATGCGGTCAGTACGTGGAATGTACCGAGAATGCAAGGTAGGTAAGACCACTTAAGTAAAATAAATCATTTAAAATATTTCATAACATATCATAAGCTTTTAAATGTAAGTAGAAGGCTACATGAATTCATTCTGAAATCGTACTCTTATCATAACATGACCATGCATATCTTTAGAACATCATAATTGACTCTAATGACTCAAGCTGAAACATAACATTTATATTAAAAGCTGAACAATGAGTCAAACCTTCCCTTTTTAACATGCATGCATAAGTAATCATCATGAGTAATGAATATGCAAATCTGAATGATATAGACAGTGGGAGATTCGTCACTTAACCGACATACCACGATAGTTCTTACGTGGTCCCAACTATCACACTCAAGTGGGTAGAGCAGTCCATAACCTTTCCAGGGCGATGGACGATACCATGATATGGATATCAAGTTGAAGGGCCAATCAGGCCGGGGATAGCTCACAAGGGAGGTCCCAATATTATGATAGTATCAACCTACATTAGGCCGTAGTTCTGCGGCATAGGGTAATCGATCCTTAACCCGCTCGGTCCTAGACTCTTCTCCCAAAAACATGCAATGATCTACATAGTATATAATGAAGCTCAACATCGTCTATTGACGAAGCTCAACATTGTCTATTGACAAAGCTCAACATCGTCCCTTAACGAAGATCAAGATTAAATCATGCATAACTCAACATCATATGAAATGACGCTCAACATTGTCTATTGAAAAAGCTAATAATGAAATCATGCATAGACTAGACATCATATGAATATGAAGCTCAACATTGTCCATTGAAAAAACTCAACATTGACATACATCTCAATTATGAATTCATGCATAAATGAGGCTTTATTCCGAAACATACCACAAGCTCAATCATAGATGGGAGCATCTACTCCAAATCATGTGGTAAGCTACATCTAGAAATTTTTACTCAACATACCACAAGCTAGAATTTATAATGAAAATTGGAAAATTTCACTTCAAACAACATGGTAAGCTTATGTCGGGAAAATCATCACTTTAAATCAACATGTGGGCATCACCCAAAGATCTAGCATACTTGGATCTAATCAATTCAATTTGAAAACAACAACATAATCATGGATAGTTTTAGAAACATGCCTTTCATCATCAACCTCATCATCATCACATATTTGCCATAAATCACTTCTTTTATGAACTCATCATCCATGGGCGTCTTAGATTCAAAATGTGGAAAACAATTTTTTATAGGGAAAAACAACTTAGAATCCTCCCAAGCTTCATAATCCATCAATATAAATATAATCTAATCATACCCATGTATTGAGATTGAAGAATCATGCAATTGGGAAAAACCCCATTCTTGATCATAGACAATTTATCACATTTTGATAGGAATTGGGAAAGGGTATGGAAGAAGACACCCACTCATAGCCTTACATACCTGGGGATGGTGGATTCTAACAACCTCTAATTTCCCAGTTGAGATTCCAATTGGAAACCTTCAAAACTTGCTCTAAATCCTCCCTTCAAGCTCTCAAGTTTGCAAGCATGGAATGAACTATCTTAGAATAGGTTTTCCCCTCTTAAAACCATATAAAACGAGCCTTAAACGATGTAGTATAGGTCTTAGGAACTTAGTAATTATGAAAATACCCTTACATAATTCGCAGGAAAACACTGCCAGGTGGTCCTAACGGACTACCTGACGGATCGTCACTGGCCCAAACGACTCGTTATGTCGCTCGTCGGGTGCACTGGTTAATTAATCCTTTAGGGCTCGCAACGGGTGACTTAATGACCCTTTGCCTCTGTTCATGACTCGTTGCCACCTCCGTTATGTACACTGCCTTAGCATCAAATGGAACTCACCTTGCTTGATTATGACTCACCTCACGAGTCGTTGGGACAGACCACGACTCGTGGTGTCCCTTCTATTAGGTACATTGGTTCCTCCTTTTTCCCTTCCTCCTCCCTCACCCCACGGCTGACCTAACTACTCGTGGGGTCTGACCACGAGCCGTTTCCATGCCCGTGGGGACCCTATCCTCTAGGCTTCCCAACTCTACACTAGCCTTCCCCACGAGTCACCTGACGACTCGTGGGCTGTCCTCATGAGTCGTCCCACGACTCGTCCTATGCCTGCAACATCAATTTCACAATTTTCCCATTTCAACTCCCGGATCTAATCTTTGAGCTCCCGGGGTATAACATATGTTTTTTCATTGGGTTTTCTCAAACTCTAAGGTCTCAATAAAAAATTAGCCACAGCATTCTTGAGGAATGGTCAAGCTATCTCTAGCCTTAACCCTTTCATGGAGTAGGGATGTGGTTTTTGACAACCTCTAGCTCAACTCTACACATCCATACTCCAAATCTCCACTATTGTTTCCTCAACCATATCTCACTCTTTTTTCTCAAGATCAAGCAAGATAAGTAAACTCAACTAATGTTTGCAATAGCTAATTTTCAATTAAAATTTAGAGGAAACAATAGATCCATGCTTTTATATTGAATTTAAGAACAATCAATCAACACCCAATCAAATTAAGCACTCACCAAGTATACAACCCTAGATTAGAAAATTAGTTACTCATAAATGAAGATAGATAAATGAAACTCATGGATAAATAATCAATAATCATCATAACGAATAGTAGATTAAGCTTTCAAAAACCTATAACAATGGTGTCTTTTCCAATGTAATTGAAGAAAAAGAAGAAAAAGGAAAGTGTACGCTCTATCTCTCTCTACTTCTCTCTACAATTCAATGTTTCTCTCTGATGTATTATCACTTGGATATGTACAATATAGGGTAAAATATGCACATCCTCTTTGCACAACTTTCCAAGTATACCTTTGGAAGCTTCTCAGGTACTTTTGTGCTAGATTTGAACATTTTTTCCTTGTTAGTGTATTTGTAATACCCCAAAAGTGCCTAAGATTAGACTCGGGATCAAAATTTGAAGATGGCTGAAAAACTAGGAAAAATGCTCAGGAAGGACGAAGTAACGAATCATTTCTTTGAACAACAAGTCGTTGTTTGCAATCGTAGGAAAGGGTGGAACTTAGCAGTTGGGGATACCACAGGTCAACCAACAACTCGTGGTGAGAAATGACAACGCGTGGTTACCAATCGTAGTATGGTTTCTAGATTTTCCTGTGGAAGCAACGGATCGAGACCATGACTCGTTGGAAGAAACCATGAGTCGTAGTAAGGGTCGTGGCAAGGGAAGTTCGATTTTCAGGAAAGCTAACAACGATCGATCTAATTACCTGTCATTTGAAGCAACGACTCATCCTGTGAGTCGTGGAAAGAATCCGAAGGCATGAAGTGAGGCAGTGAACCCAACAAATAGATACCATGAGCCATGGTTTCATGCAACGACTCGTTGGATCAGTCTTTGGTTGGCCCAGGATAGTTTTTCAGGGAAATTTCATTAAGGGTATTTTCGACCTTTCTATGCTCTAGGGCCCTAAACTATGTCGTTTTATGTATTTTTATAGGCATGATAAGATAGGTTAAGTCCCTCTTGCATAAGCCATTCCCCTGCATGCAAATTAAGAGGATTTTAGAGAGATCAAGCATAGTTTCAAGCTTTTCCCTATTAATTCTCTATTGGGCATTCAAGAAACTCTAGAATATGATCTTACCCAGGTATGTAGGGTTACGAATGGGTGTTTCTATTCACACCCATGCCCATTCTCTATCAATTTATGAAAATCTACCAAAAATCTCATAGGGTTTTGAATATAATTTTTTGTGAAAATCTAATGATTTACTAATGGGCTATTATGATTTGTGACTTACATCATGTTCCATGGATTTTGATCAGATTTTACAACTATTGTCTATTATAAATTTATTGATTTCAATTTCTACTCAATTAAGCCTAATTTTGCATGATCTATGATGAATCGATTTATGATCACACTTCAATTATTTATATTTACAAACTCAACATTATCTATGATTTGAAATATGGATTTATTCAAATACCCAACATGATTTGATGATTTACAACTTATATGCATGATCTTCAAGTATGCATGGGCCTTATGATTTATGAACTACTGATAATGAAAAGCATGTTTTCAAGTTACCCATGTTTATAAGCACGTTTTCGAATGAATTGAGTATTGTAAATCATGGTAAAGTATTGGGCAATGCCAACATATTGAAGAATGATTTACGATTTATGAAATGAATCTCATGATTTATCAATTTATGATGTTGGCTGATTAAAGGGCCTTTGATTCTTGGCTAATCATGTTTTAATGGGGATCAATGAATGATGAATGTTATTTTAGCCATGAATCTTAATGAATGATGTTATTGATTTACATATGAGCCTAATATGCATGTTTTTGGGAGTCGTGTCTAGAACCGAGCAGCCCGGCATTCAAAGGACTGCGCCGGTGTCTCATAACCACGTGTCATCGTGTGTTTATAATGATACATTACAATGATAATGATCCCCTCTTTTGTAATATCACATAATGCACGTCCCTCGCCTGGCAAGCCAAGGGCGACTCTGCCCACTTAAGTGAGATAGTTGGGGCATCATGAAAGACTCTACCATGACAGTGTCGATTATGAAGAGTCCTCCCATTGTTCCACATGTTTAATGCATTTTTATGTTCATGATATTGGCTCAAGTGATGATATGATAAAATTTCTCTTATGATTATAATAATGAACGGAATACGAATGATTTGAAAACCTTGAGCCTTATGTTATGTTACGATGTTTATGATATGAGCCTGATGTCCCACTCTTATGATGTTTTGTGAGTTTAACATATTTTAAGTGTTTGTTTTACTTACCTTGCATACTCGGTACATTTCATGTACTAACCGCGTACTTTCTATGTTGTATCGTTTCATGATACAGGACTTGGCTCTTAGGCCCATCCTCATCCTTAGTACATCTCAAGGTTATTATAAGCTTTGTTGGTGAGTCCTGATGTTCTGAGGGCCATTTGACTAGACATTTATGTTATTCTATGTTTCAGTATTTGGTCGGGTTAGTTGGGGGTGTTGTCCCATCAACACATCTTATACAGTAGAGGCTTTTAGGCAGTATGTAGTACTCTATTTATGTATATATCTAGTGTTTCAGAATGTTATGATATGTTATGTTATATTTATGTTTCCGCTATGCCTTATGTTCAGTCTTCCACTTAAAGTGAATGAAGTAAGATGTATGCTTATGACATGGGTCAACTTGGGACCTCTCGGAGTTCATTATCCCGTGTTACGATCAGGTCTACGTTTGGTTTGTGACAAACTTGGTATCAGAGCACTAGGTTTGAAGTGTCCTAGATTGTCTAAAAGTCGCGTTAAGTAGAGTATTTTTCATGGGTATGAAGCATGCCACACTTATGACAAAGAGGCTACGAGACGTTTAGGAAATGTTCCCTTCTTTCATGATCCATGTCATGCGATGAAAAGTCTTTCGATCCTTCTAGTTCCTGCTATTCGCGATTGTAGAATCTTGTCTCCTAGAAGAATGAACGAAAGAAGAAATGGAAACAATGAAGTCCACGAAGATGGCAATGGTATGGCCATTAGTGTCACGACCCGTACGTACACCCGGATCGTAAACACAGCACAAGGAGCCCCGAGAGACCCCAAGTCAACCCATGGCATTAGCATACATCTAATTCATTCACATAAGCAGAATACTTAACATAAGGAAAACGTAATCATGACATAATATTACAACATGTAGTCTGAAAAGCCTCTAATCATGAAAGACGGGTTGATGGGATAATACCCCAACTAACCCTACAATGCTGAAACTGAAAGAAAACCATAGAGTCTGAACATATGGCCCTCGAAACATGAGGACTCACCAAATAAGCTGATAGAGGTTTCGAAAGAACTACTGAAGAGGGTGAACTTGAGAGCTGGGTCTTGTATCATGAAATGATACAACATAGAAAGTATGCGGTCAGTACGTGGAATGTACCGAGTATGCAAGGTAAGTAAAACGGACATTTAAAATATATATAAAACTCATAAATAATCACAAGAGTAGGACATCATGCTCATATCATAAACATCATAACATAACATAGGGCTCAAGGTTTTCAAAAAATTCGTAATGCAAAGGTAATAATAATCATAAGAGAAGAGCTTTACCGAACATGACTTGAGCCAATATACATAATCATAACATGCATAAATCATGAGGAATAGTGGGAGATTCTCTTAACTGACATACCCCATATAAGCACACATGAAGTTCGACCTGTATGCCTAGTCGAGAGGCCCTTCGTACCTTGCCAAGGGTAGAACCATGAAAGGGCGTGATATCACCATGAAAAGGGTCAATTGGGTTAGGGACAGTCATGGAGGAGGTGCCAACATACCTCTGGTGGCATGTAGTTTATGAGATCCGGGGCTTAACCTAAGCCCCGAACCTACTCGGTGTTCTATACTACTTCCAAAACATATATAGTACTCATAGTATAACATACATGAATTCACGGGCTATTTAAATCATGATAATCATAAACATGCTTGTAAATACATGAACTAGCCATGAAATAAGGCTCGTGAGTCGGCCAAAACATAATTCATGAATCATAGGGTTCATACATACTTGTAGATCATACATATAGCTTGAAATTCATGAAATCATGATGGGTAATAGATCAAATCCATAATTTAAATCATAATTTATGTTGGGCTAGTGAATATCATTAATAGAAAAGTAGATCATAATCGATTCATCATGAGTCATGCATAATTAGGCTTAATTTCATAGAAATTAAAAATCGGTAAAATTATAAATAATTTTAATCATAAAAGCTTATAAAAAACCCATAGAATATGGTAAGATTCTAAAATCATAAAGCCCATTAATAAATTATTAGGTTTTATAAAAATTCTACTTCAAAACACCATAAACTCTTGATAGAATTTGCATGAAATCGTAGAGAATGGGCATGAGTGTGATAGGAAACACACATTGATAGCCTTACATACCTGAAAACACTGATTCTCAATCTCCCTTGAATGCCCAAGAAGGAATTGGAAGAATTTGAAGAGAAAAGCCTTGAATCACCCTTTGATCATCCCTCTAAACTCTTTCATGC
>JACEIK010005785.1:89810-103055 GCA_018107945.1 Datura stramonium
ATTAGATTGATACCTTAGTCCAGTCCCTGTGGGATCGATACTTGGCTTACTTGAGCCATTTTACTACTTGTTCGACCACGTGCACTTGCGTGTAGTCATAAAAAGACCCGCGAACATTTGGCATATTCTTATGCCTATTTATCACATTCTTACCCATCTTTTTATCATATTTTGAGAAGATCATCCTTATAAAATGTAAATTTTCGTGAATGTGTGTGTGAAAAGAACTAACATATGTTTTTAGATGATTTTGGCGGGTAACACATGGAAATATACTCAAAATGGTGCTATGTGTGAAGAAAGAAAAATTCAAAGAAAATTTTGCCTGTTGAAATAGGAGAAGTCGCGCATCAGAGGCTAAACTTCAGAGAAATTATGCTCAAGTTGGTGCTATGACTTAAGTGGCATGCCAGAGCTCGAACTTCAAAAGAAATTTCGATCAACACCTTGGCAAAATGAGAGAAGTGGCGCGCCGGAGAGGATCCAAGATTGGGAAAATTTTCTAACATTCTAGTGCATTGAGAAAAGTGGCATGCCAGGTCCCGAACTGTAGATTTTGACTAACACCTTGGTGAGATAGCAGAAGTGTTGCGCCAGAAGCCAAACTTCAGAAGAAATTCAAGTTAAGTCTAGAGAGATAGTTTAAGTGGTGCATGAGGGCTTGCCGGGGAGTTATTTTTATAAGTCCAAAAGCTGAATTACTTAAAGGAAAAAGGGGAATTTTTTAGCATGCTTATACATACATTGCTAGGGCATTTATTAGAGGGAGTCAAACATTTGTATGAGGTCTTAGGGAAGAGACAAGAAGTTTCATTTTCTTCTTAGGTTTTTCTTCATTACTCTTTATCTTTGTGATTCGAATGATGATTTCTTTGAGTTTACACTTGAACATGAGTGGATAAACTCCCTATTCTAGGATTTTGGCCATATCTTGATGGTTGTAGTTTGGAAATTCACTTATGCTAAATGTTTAATTCTTCTTTTCAAGATTGTTTATTCTTACTTGATTTCATGTTTATTTGTTAATCTGATCACCTTTCGAATATTACCTATTGGATCATAGGTTGAATTCAAGAGAGGGAATTTGGGTTAAAAGAAGCATATAGTAAGTTTCAATCTCTTGTCAAAAGTTCAAGGGTTGATTTTGTTATTGAGGATAGGGATATATCCTGCACCCTACTCAGTTGAGTCAAGTATCTTCAACATCATCTCATGCTTCTCCTGCAACCATATGGATATAGGTGTTAGGGTTTGTGAGATAGTTCTTGGCTATTCGGGTGAATAGACGAGAAATTAGTTCGTAACTTGCAACTAGTAGTCTTTGGAAAAGTTCGTCTAGCGTATCTGGATCCTAAAACTCAACCTGAAAGTGATAGTGCAAAGACCCTATATTTTAATCATCATTTGAATTGCAACTCTCTTGCAAACGAATACTTTTTATTATATTTTAATTATATTTCATGTTTAGTAGAAAGTAATCTCAAAATGCTTTCCTAATTTTACTTGTATTTTCTTGAATAGTGAAATAAAGATTCAACTTAAGCAATTAATTTGACAAGTCTGTCCGGGTATGATATTGGGACTTCACTTTCCTATATTACTTGATGACCAGGTACACTTTTGTGTGCGCTTGGTGATATTATGTTTTTGGCACTGTTGTCGGGGACTTGAATATTGATTGATTGTTTGTGGTCTGAAATTTTATTCCACTATTTTGTATTTTACGTTGGTTTGTGATGCTGAATATTTCAGGTGTTGTTTGTTCGGTGTACACCATCTACTTGAAGTCAAGGACAATCCTTGGCTCACTTTGATCCGAAAATCGAAAGAACATTTCATCGGTTAGCAATGGCAGATAACAATGAGAATGTATGGGACAACAACCAAGAAAGGATTCTAGTGTTAAACTTTTCTAGGCCGAACCTGGAGAATGCTTCCAAAGTGATCATCAAGTTTACCATCACTAGAAATTTGAGTTAAAGGAGGGAACCATTGGTTGGTTCAAAACACTTGTCAATATCAGGGCAAGCTGCATGAGGACCTCCACAGGCATTTGATGACATTTATGGAACTAAGTGAGAAATTTCACTACCAAAATGTTTCTGATGAGTATGTTAAGCTCACATTGTTCCTTTTATCATTGATTAGATAGGCAAAGGAATAGCTTCAGAATGAGCCATCAGGGTATATCACTACATGGGAAGCTCTTTCTAGTAAGTTCATAAATAGTTTTTTGCTTCGAAGATAACAAAGGAGTTGAGAGGAAAGATATTAGGGTTCATTTAGAAGGATAGTGAGACGTTGGCTCAAGCTTGGGAGAGATACAAAGGATATCTGGGGGATTGCCCCCATCATATGCAGCCGAAGGAGATCATTGGGCATAACATTATAGAGAGATTGAAGCCAGAGTCCAAGATTCCACTTGATGCTACTACACAGGGAAAATTTTTGTCCAAAAACTATGATGAGATAAAGGCTTTGTTGAATCTCATGTTAGCTGGGAGTCAAGACTATCAGGACTCAAGCAGAGGTTTTTAGCAACAAAGTTTCCAAGGAAACTTGAGGTTGATGGTGTGGCTACAATTTGGTCAGGTATCAGTCAGTTGGTGAATGAAATGTTCACTAAAAATCCCTTTGTAGCAAATCATTTATTAAAAAATTGATAAGCTTAACACAAAAGCAGAAAAAGAAACAATAGTAACTATATTATCAGCAAGTTACTGGCCATGGAAACAGTAAGTCAGGTTCATCAACTTCAGCAAGTTCAAAATCCACTGCCATCATGTGAGGCATGTGGAAAAAGTCATGTGTATTATGGTTGTCTGCTAAATCAAAAATCTATCTATTTTGTGAGGAAACAAGGTTGCAATGGAGGATTTTCATGAAACAGTTATAATCAGGGGTACATGAATGCAGCTAATCCCCCATGGGGAGGAAATCAAAACTTTCAGAGACTCTCCAATAACTTTCAGAGAAATTAGAGCCAACAGCTCAATAGTTCATTAAAGAAGAGCATGAAGCAATGGATGGTTTAGCAAACTCGGGTTATTAATGAGATGCAGAATTAAAGCTATGAGTTAGAGAGACAAGTAGGCCAATTGTCCATTTAGCAAATGACTAGACATCAAGGGGAACTTTCAAGTAATACTGATAAGAAACCTAAGGAGAATGTCAACGCAATTTCTTTGCATGGTGGGAAAGAGTTGGGTGAAGTGATACCTAGAGACAATAAAACAGAGTCAGAACAAGTTGCAAGTCAAAGTAGGAGGTTGGTGAGTCAAATCATTCACAGCCAAAAGCAGCAGAAGTTAGACCACCTCCTCCATTTCCGTAGAGATTTAAAAAGTAGAAGAAGGACACCACTTGTAAGAAGTTTCTACATGTCTTGAAGTAGGTTCATGTGAATCTGCCATTGGTGGAGTTGTTGCAGGAGGTTCCAAAATACGCCAGATATCTTAAGGAGATTGTGGACAATAAAAGAAGGTATGGCTCTCATAGAGGAGTGTAGTTCCCGGGTGAGAAATAAGATTCCACCAAAGCTGAAGGACTACGGGAGCTTCACCATTCCAGTCATCATTGGAAGAAGAGAGGTTGGCTTAGCATTGTGTGATATGGGTGCAAGCATCAATTTTATGCCTGCATCATTGTTCAAAATGTTGAGGTTAGGAGAACCATGTCACACTACAGTGGCACTATAGTTGCTGACAGGTCCTTCACTAATCCTGACGGCATTATTGATGATGTGTTTATCAAAATGGGACCATTCATCTTGTCGGTGGACTTTATCATCCTTGACTATGAAGCTAATGAGAAGTTCCTATAATTTTAGGAAGAGAATTCTTGAATACAGTAGATGTAGTTATAAGGGTGAGGTCAGGTAAGATGTCGATGACTGTGGATGGTCATGAAGCAGTTTTTGATGTATTCAGGGTGGCAAAATTTCCACCCCACTATTAAGAGCTAAAGACCATCATGGTGGTAGAGCCTAAATGTCTACTAAGGATTTAGAGTAGTATTTATCACAAGAAGACCCATTGGGGAGAGCTTTGGTATACGAGAAGGAATAGGTGAACGTTTAGAGGTGACAAAATGTTTAGAAGTGTTGGATTCTACCAGCTCCTATATTAGGAGAGGGACTCCTTTGGAGACAAACCTTTGACTTGGGAGAAGCTAAAACCTTCTACTAAGAAGGCGCTAATTCTTGAATTAAAACCTTTACCTACTTATTTGAAATATTCTTATTTAGGTAGTGTTAACACACTGCCTTTGATAATATCTGGATTGTTTTCTGGTGAATAGGTTGACAGGTTGTTGAAGGTGCTGCGGAATCATGTGACAGCGATTAGCTGGACCATAGCCGACATAAAAGGGATAAGTAGTTCCTTTTTTCATGCATAAAATATTGTTAGAAGAGGGTGCCAGACCCAGTGTTGAACATCTGTAGATATTGAACCCAGTCATAAAGGAAGTGGTAAAGAAGGAAATAATAAAGTGGCTAGATGAAAGAGTCATCTATCATATTTCAAATAGTCATTGGGTAAGACCCTTTTAGTGTGTCCCCAAAAAGGGTGGAATGACAATGGTACGTAATGAGAAAAATGAATTGATACCTCAGAGAACCCTTATAGGGTGGAGGATCGGCATTGACTACCGCAAGCTTAATATAGCCACCAAGAAGGATCATTTCCCATTGTCTTTCTTGGATCATATGTTGGATAGGTTAGCTGGGCAGACTACTATTGTTTTTTAGATGGTTACTCTGGATACAATCAAATCATGATCGCGCAGGAGGACCAGGAGAAGACTATTTTCACTTGCCCTTTCAATACCTTTGAATTTCAATGGATACCATTTGGACTATGTAACGCACCAGGAACTATCCAAAGGTGCATGATGATCATTTTCACAGACATGGTGGAGAAATTTCTTGAAGTTTTCATGGATGATTTCTCATTCTATGGAAGTGATTTCGATGACTATCTAAATCATCTGGATACCTTGTTAGCTCAGTGTGAGGAGATCAATCTAATGTTTAACTGGGAAAAGTGCCATTTCATGGTATTTGAAGGGATAGTTCTAGGACACAAAATTTCAAAAGATGGTATTGAGGTTGATGGGCTAAGATTGAGGCCATTGAGAAGCTATCACCTCTTGTCTCTATAAAAATAGTTGGGTAGTTTTTTGGGACACGTTGGCTTATACAGGAGGTTCATTCCGGACTTTTTCAAGATAGCCAGCCCGATGTGCAAGCTCTTAAAAAAAGGATGTGAAGTTTGATTTTAATGAAGAATTTGTGCAGGCTTTCAAGGTTTTGAAGGAAAAGTTGATAACATCTCTAATTATAATTGCTCCTGACTGGTCATTACCATTCATTTTAATATGTAATGCTAGTGATTTTGGTATAGGAGCTATTTTGGGCCAGAACAGAGGGAAGAGATTTTAGCCCATTTACTATGCAAGTAAATCATTAGATGCAACTCAGGAAAACAAATGGAGTCATTGGCTGTGGTGTATGATTTTGATAAATTTTGGGCTTATCTAGTTGTAACACCCCGAAACTTTCATAGACCAAACTCAGACCTTGCAAGAAAACCCAGAGGAAACCATAAATTTTTGCCTCAGAATGATCGAGACAACAAATCGTCGTCAACTCCAACGACCCGTTGTCCTGGTCGTGGTCAGCCCTGCCTTGGTCCTTCAAGAACCAACGAGACATGGAATGATCTGTTGTGATGAGCAACGATCATCCTGTCACTCGTTGTACTCCTAGTTTAGAGATTAGGTTTTGCTCTTTCCGGGAACCCACGAGTTGTACGACGAGTCATTATTTGATGTAACGACTCGTTAGGTGACTCGTTGGTTGAAGCCTAGAGAATGTTGAAAAATTTCCTTCAGTGGCAACAAAAACCAATTGTATCACACAACGATTCATTGTGGCCACCCGTGGTGACCAGCCCAGGGATTCTCAAAACGTTTCCAGTGGAGATGATGAGTCGATACAATGACTTGTTGGTTCTACCAACGAGTCGTTGTGTCGCTCGTTATTGGGGCTCCTAGGTTTTTCTTGCTAGTGACAACAGGAAGAAACAACAACCTATTGGTTCATCCAATGAGTCGTGGTCCCTCTCATTGCCAGTTCCAGTAATCTAAAAGTCCAGGCGTAGGACCAATGATTGTTCCCAATGAGTCGTGGTCTCAACCAACGATTCATTGTGTGACCCGTTAGTCCCCTGTCCGATAGTTTTACAGATTTTCTCTCAAGATTATTTCTGTAACTTCCCACCTTTTAAATCCCTAATCTACGTCATTTTGGGGTGTATTCAGGGAAATTAAAGGGGTAATCAATGATATACTTCATTCCTCTCATTCCCTCAGAAGTCAGACCGTAGAATTTTCTCAAAAAATCTCAGAACAAAAGCAAGGGTTCAACTTTTCTTCTTAGATCTTCTGAAGGGTTTCCTCTATGGTTTTCATCACCAGGTATATGAGAATTTATCACGGGAATTGTCCTTCTTTTGTGACCCAAAAATCCATCTAAATCTAATCAGTTCTAGTCCCCTAGTTTTCGAAAGTGAATGAATTTTCAGCTAGATTCTGTCCATATTGTGTGGAATATTGATCATGTTAATTGTTACTAAAATTGCACTATCTAGCTATCATGCTGATACTTGTTCTTGTAAAGATGGTTTTAGCGCTAGCTTTGGCATGTAGTAAATTAGAGTCTTGCATATTTGATTAGTTATTCATATTGCTTTATTCTATCAGTGTTGGGATTTCCATGTTGTTAATATCAGTTGATTATCTCAGTTAGTTCATGCTAGTTCAGTTTCAGTCAGAATACTAGCCTACTTAGTATATTCAGAAATGTCAGTTGATCAGTTTGACTACAGTCTTTTCTTGAGGCGTTAGTGGTGCCTCCTAAATATCAATTATTAGACTCATTTATTATTTTTCAGATACTAGTTTGTTATTTAGACAGTTACGATGCTTCCAAATAAGCAACTCTAACTAGTCTTAGAACACCAGTTACAGAATTCGGTCCAATAAGACTCTCAGGATACTTCCAGATAAGTATCCCTGATTTAGTCTTGGACCCCAATTTTGAGTTATCAACTTAGTAGTCAGACTAGGACTATCACATGGGAGTAGGACTTAGTACCAAGTGTACAAGAGTTCCAGCGCACCCAGGTTCCTAGAACTACGTTGCCACCTTAGGTTATTTTATTAGCCCTATGGCCCCACACTTGTGACCACCCAGTTCATGCCTTTATACCCTGGCAAGGTATATTGGGTCGTATCGATGAGGCGTATACATCGAACTCCACGTCTAGCTCACATGGTTATATGTCGATTAAAGACTCTCCCACTAGTTAGTACAGTTTCAGTTTAGCTCAGCTCAGTTTAGCTCATCTTAGTATTTCAGATTCAGGACATGTCTATGACCGTCAGCTAGGGTCATTATTGACCATATCAGATATATATTTAGTTGTTCAGTTTCCAGTATTTCAGTTGGTCATTTCATGTCATTTTAGTTAAGTTATTTATTTCTATATGTTTATATTATCTCTCACTTACTCAGTGCATTCTAAGTACTGATGCATACCTTCTATGTTGTATCGTATCATGATACAGGCGTGGGTTCTTAACCTCAACACTGTTAGTCGATTTCCTTTAGGTGATATCAGCAGCTGCAATTGGTGAGCCCTTATCTTTCGAGGACGATGTTTAGTTTGTAGTTATTTTCTTTCGGTTAGACTTTAGAGTAAGCTGGGGGCTTGTCCTAGCAACTCATCATTAGTAGATGGCTTTCAGACATAGAATTTCAGATGTATAAACTTTTATCAAATTAGCTTCCTTAAATAATTTTATTATTTAAAGCTTCTGCATATGTTTACTCAGATTACCAGTGTTATGATAGACCATGGGTTGACTTGGGGTTACTTATGACTCCAAGTACCGTGTCTCGTCCAAGGTATAGACTTGGGTCATGACAAACTTGATATCAGAGAACTAAGTTTAGAGTATCCTAGGATGTACGAAAGCCGCGTCAAGTAGAGTCCTTTACATGGGTGTGAAGCATGCCACACATATGACGGGGAGGCTACGAGACGTTATTAGGAAAACTCCTTTTTGTTCAAACTCCTTATCGTGCATTGAAGTTCAATTCCAGAAACGTTCTCCTTACTCGTGCTCTATTTTGTTTCAGTGAAACTATACCTCCAAGACATGGAAATGAAAGAAGGGATGACAACGCTAACCAACCTGCCCCACCAGCTCTAGAAGCCCCTCAGGACGATCAAGTATCCTCAGTGGAGTTCAGAGCACCAATCCGACCACTAGCTCAGACAGTAACAAACCAAGTGAACAAACAGGTGGTTCCAGTAAACTCAAATGGGTCCGCAGCAGCTGCCAGAGTTTGGGACGTCCCCAGAATAAACCCTCCAGCCTTTCATGGATCCAAGGTGGGAGAGGACCCATAGGAGTTCATGGATGAGGTACGGAAGATCACCCAGGTTATGGGTGTTAGTTCTGTTGAGAGTGCTGATCTGGCTACCTACCAGTTGAAAGGGGTGGCACAGATCTGGGACGATCAATTGAAAAAAGGGAGACCAACAGGAGCAAAATCGGTGGAGTGGGAAGAGTTCACCATAGCATTCTTAGACAGATTCTTCCCCGGGAGTTAAGGGAGGCTAAGGTTGCAAAGTTCATGAATTTGAAGAAGGGCAACAGGACAGTGGAGGAATATGCATTGGAGTTTACGCGGTTGTCAAGATATGCTCCAAAAATGGTAGCCGAGCCAAGGGCTCACATGCTTAAGTTTTTCAATGGAGTATCAAACCCGGTGCTTAAAGGACCGCGATGCTCATAAAAGATATTGACCTCTCCAGCCTCATCATTCATGCCCAGCAGATTGAGGCTGAATAGTTGAAAGATATTGAGCGGGAGAATAAGTGGGCTAGGACTGGCCAATCAGATTATGGCCACCAGAGGTCTAGCGGTAGTAGTCGCCCACAGCATCAGCAGAGGACTACAACACCCACTTTAGCCAGCTCCCCTACTTTTCGGTCCAACAAGGATCGGAAGGGCGGAGCATCTGGCTCTCAGTCCTAGAGTCACAATGCCAGCAACCGCTACCCAGCTTGCCCTAAGTGTGGCAAGAATCATCCAAGTCAATGCCTCTATGGAAAAGAGCATTTCTTTGGGTATGGACAGCTAGGTCACTGACTCAGAGAATGTGCGTCAGCAGGACGAGGGAGATCACAGTCTACCACTTCAGCAGCTCCAACAGGCCAATCAACTCAGCATAGCAACACTTCAAGTACAGATGGCGGTTAGTGCCAAAACCATTTTTATGCTTTGTCCTCTCGTTAGGATCATGAGAGCTTACCTTACATGGTCACGGGTATGTTACTTCTCTTCCATTGAGATGTGTATGCGCTAGTAGATCATAGAGCCATACTATCATTCGTGACTCCCTATGTAGCTGTCCAGTTTGAAATCAGTCCAGAAGTTCTCTCATAACCATTCTCAATCTCTACCCCAGTTGGTGAGTCAGTTAGAGCCAGCCGGGTGTGTAGAAATTCAGTTTGAAATCAATCCACAAGTTCTCTCAGAACCATTCTCAATCTCTACCCCAGTTGGTGAGTTAGTTAGATCCAGTCGGGTGTATAGAAACTGACCAGTCTCAGATTTAATAAGGTCATTCTAGTTGATTTAGTAGAGCTAGACATGGTTGATTTCGACTCATTCTTGGCATGGATTGGTTACACTCCGGTTATGACTCAGTCGATTTCAGAACTAGAGTCATCAGATTTCAGTTTCCTAATGAGCCAGTTTTAGAGTGGATGGGCAGTATTTTAGCGCCTAAGGGTCGATTTATTTCCTACGTTAAGGCAAGTAAGATCATTACTAAAGGGTGAATTTATCACCTAGTTCGGGTTAAAGATTCCAGCTCTGAGACCCCAACTATCCAATCAGTTTTAGTTGTCAGTGAGTTCCCTGACATGTTTTCGAAAGATCTTTCCATAGTCGCTCCCGAGTGGGAAATAGACTTCGGCATAGACCTTCTTTCAGACACTCAGCTTATCTCCATCCCTCCTTATAGAATGACTCTATCTAAGCTTAAGGAGTTGAAAGAGCAGCTAAAAGACCTCCTTGATAAGGGTTTCATCAGGCCCAGCATCTCTCCATGGGGTGCTCCAGTATTATTTGTGTGAAAGAAATATGGTACTCTCAGAATGTGCATCAATTACTGTGAGCTGAATAAAGTCATAGTTTATCCCCTACCCAGGATTGACAACTTGTTTTATCAGCTTTAGGGAGCCAGTTGTTTCTCCAAGGTAGATCTCAGGTCAGGGTATCATCAGCTTAGAGTCATAGAATGTGACATACCGAAAATATCCTTTAGAACTCGGTATGGTCACTATGAATTCATGGTTATATCCTTTGGACTAACTAATGCCCCTGCAACTTTCATGGCCTGATGAAATGCGTTTTCAAGAAGTATCTAGACATGTTCATCATTGTGTTCATTGATGATATTCTAGTATACTCCAGAAATGAGGAGGAACATGTTAACCATCTTAGATAGTGCTATAGACGCTCAGAACAACTAGTTGTTTGCAAAATTCAGCAAATGTGAATTCTGGTCGAAGTTTGTGACCTTCCATGGTCACGTGATCTCTGGTGAGGGTATTCAAGTGGATCCTCAAAAGATAGCAGCGGTAAAAGACTGGCTAAGGCCTACTTTCCCAACCTATATCAAAATTTTCTTGGGTCTAGCGGGTTATTACCGCTGATATATAGAAGGACTTTCCTCTATTGCATCTCCTCTAACTAAGTTAACTCAGAAAAAGGTGAAGTTTCAGTGGTCAGATGCGTGTGAGAAGAGTTTCAAAGAGTTGAAGACTCGACTAACTATCGCTCCAGTTTTAACCTTACTAGAAGGAACATATGGGTTCGTAGTATATTGTAACACTTCCAGAGTGGGACTCGGTTGCATTTTGATGCAACCAGGTAAGGTGATAGTTACGCCTCCAGACAGCTCAAGGTTCATGAAAAGAACTATCTGACTCATGACCTTGAGTTGGCAGCAATGGTGTTTGCATTGAAAATATGGAGGCATTACCTTTACAAAGCTTACATTGATGTTTCCACCGATCACAAGAGCCTTCAGTATGTGTTCAGTCAGAAAGACTTGAATTTTCATCAGAGAAGGTGGTATGAGCTATTGAAGGATTATGACATGAGTGTGCTACACCACCCAGAATAGGCCAATGTGGTGGATGATGCCCTAAGTAGGATGTCCATGGGGAGCGTGGCTAATGTTGAAGAGAGCAGAAAAGAACTGGCAAAGGATATTCACATGATAGCTCGGTTGGGAGTGTAGTTGGTTGATTCAGCTGAGGGCGGAGTAGTAATGCAATGTGGTTCATATTCCCCGTTAGTTGTTAAAGTTAAGTCAAGACAGGATGAAGATCTCATACTACTTAAGCTAAAAGAAGCAGTTCTCAGAAAAGAAGTGGAGGCTTTCTCCAAAGGGGGAGATGGTGTGCTCCATTAACAGGGTAGACTATGTGTATCGGATGTAGGTGACTTGAGAAAATAGATACTGGCAGAAGCACAAAGTTTCATATACTCTATCCACCCAGGTGCCACTAAGATGTACCCTGATCTACGGGATATTACTAGTGGAACGGCATGAAAAGAGACATTGCAGAATTTGTGGCTAAGTGCCCGAACTGCCAGCAAGTTAAGGTAGAACATTAGAGACCTATAGGTATGACTCAAGATATCAGCATACCCACATGGAAATGGAAGAGGTGAATATGGACTTTATTACAGGGTTACCTCTTACTCGCCGACAGCATGACTCAATTTGGGAAATAGTAGACCGGATGACCAAGTCAGCACATTTCCTCCCAGTTAAAACTACAGACCCAGATGAGGATTATGCTAGGCTATATATCTGAGAGCTAGTTAGACTGCATGGGGTGCCCTTTTCCATCATTTCAGATAGAGGTACCCAGTTCGCCTCGCATTTCTAGAAATCATTTCAAAATGGACTCGGTACTCAAGTCAAGCTCAGCACAGCTTTTCACCCTCAGATAGATGGATAAGCTGAGAAGACTATTCATACTTTAGAAGATATGCTAAGAGTTTGTGTTATCGACTTCAAGGGCAGTTGGAATGATCACTTGCCTCATCGAGTTTGCGTACAATAACAGCTACCACTCCAGTATTCAGATGGCCCCGTTTGAGGAATTATATAGTATGAGGTGTAGGTCTCCTATATAGTTGTTTGAGGTTGGTGAAGCTACCTTGATAGGGCCGGACTCAGTCCATGAAGCTATGCAGAAAGTGCAACTCATCAGGGACAGGTTGAAAACAGCTCAAAGCAGACAGAAATCTTATGCTGATGTGAGGAGGAGAGAGTTAGAATTTGCTGTAGATGATTGGGTTTGTATACAAATTTCACCCATGAAGGGGGTGATGAGGTTTGGAAAGAAAGAGAAACTCAATCTGAGATATGTAGGACCCTACAGGATTCTAAGGCGAATTAGCAGTGTGGCATATGAGTAAGCATTACCTCCAGAGTTAGCATCTGTGCACCTAGTCTTCCAAGTGTCACTATTGAAGAAGTGCATTGGTGATCCGACTTCAGTTGTGCCACTAGACAGTGTGGGAGTGAAGGATAGTCTCTCTAACGAAAAGGTCCCAATTCAGATCCTGGACCATCAGGTTCGTAAGCTGAGAAACACGGAAGTCGCTTCAGTGAAAGTCTTATGGAGGAACTAGATAGTTGAGGGAGCCACATGGGACGCGGAAGGGGACGCGATGGACAAATACCTTCATTTATTCCCTTCCAGTTCAGTTCTAACATCAGGTACTAAATTCCTCCTCAATACTCTGTTCAGTTTTGTACCCATCATCTCTGTTTAGATTTTCAATGTGCATTCTAGTTGCATCAACTCAGTTAGCATGGTTAAATCAGTTCAGAGTCAGTCATTCCTTCAAAAATTAGTTCTTAGTATCAGTCTAGGAATTGAAACTCTTTTCCCAGTTTTCCAATAGTTTTAGCCTTCATTCTAGGATGAATAATTCCAAGGATGAGATATTGTAACACCCCAATGTTCGGTCGTCTGGATGACTACACGCAAGTGCACGTGGTCGAACAAGTAGTAAATGGCTCAAGTAAGCCAAGTATCGATCCAACAGGGACTGGACTACGGTAGCAAATCTACT
>JACEIK010005786.1:8649-47809 GCA_018107945.1 Datura stramonium
ATGTGTATTTATAGTTCCAAGAAAACCTTTTCCTAACTAAAACTGGAAACCAGGTCATCAGTGACCACGGGCTTGGTGACGATTCATTGGGACCTCTGACAAGTCGTGCTTTGCTAAAAATAGTTTTCCTCAGCATCGTACCTAGTTGTGACAATGGGTCACCTAATGACTCGTTGTGCATGAGTCGTTAGGCCCCTCATGGTCTAACTCTTTTAGAATTTCAATGCACCTTACGGTTGGTTCCAGTGATCTGCCAACGAGTCATTTAGTCAACTAATGACTCGTTATGTATTTCGTCAACTCCACTGGTACTTTGTTAATACTTTATCTCCCAGTCTTCACGATTGCCTTCACGACTCGTTACCAGATGTAACGAGTCGTTCGCTCAACTCGTCAGGTACACTGTCTCTGCTTCTTCAAACTTCAATAATTGCCCACGCCTTCAGCAACGAGTCGTGCTTCTTCCAACGACTCGTGAAGTGCCTGACAGTCACCCTTTCAGTTGTTTTCAACATTAATTTGCCCAGTTCACTTCCGAACCTATTTCCCAGCAACATTAAACACAAAACACATCATACATATATAAACATACCCGGAATGTGCATAATTTCTTTGTTTTAAGCTTCGAAAGTACCGTAAAATCACGGCACATCAGCCCCCTATCGGACTGAGTACTACCCCTTCTTGTCTAAGCACCCCTTCTACCAGGCTGAGTACCATCTCTACCTGCTGGATGATCTCCCTGTACAATCTAGGTCAATCATTGTTGAAGACACTACCTCCCCTCCCTGCTGTAGCTGGAGCTCGGGGAGTCAAGTGCAGAACAATCTACCCACCCTATCCAAACCTGGAACACCATATTTGAATATGGACATAATTACCACACTCATGACATATCTTATCGAGCACTAGCCTCTGGGACAGAACGGAAGAGATAGGGTGAGCCCCAAAATCTGAGCGAACTATCTGGGTGCTTCCAACTTTTCCTGAAGGGTGCAGAATGGTCTCTGGAGGACCCCCTGTTAATGCCTGCATAGTTGACTGAACAGGGGGCCCATAGTACCCCAGGAGAATCAGAGCCCTGGAAAAAGAACCATAAAGTTACCCACCTTCTGAGCTTTCTTCTCGCATTCTTTGCATAGCCATCTTTCTTAAGTCCCTCCATAATCTTCACAAACTCCATCACTTCTTGGGATGTCTTATTGCTGAGACCATCTGCAGAGTTGACAACTGGAGTCCCACATTAAGGCCTTTCACAAACCGCCTGATCCTCTCCTCCTCTAGGGGTACTAATGGCAAGGCATACCTGGACAACGATTGGAACCATGCCTCATTGGTTGCAACTGAGGAGGTTCCCTACTCAATATTGCTGAACACATCTCTCCTCCAATCTGGCACAGTACGAGGCACATACATCTACAGAAAAGTAGAGTAGAACTGAGTTCATGTCAATGGCGGTGACTCCACCAGTCTGCACTCCACAAATGCTCTCCACTAGAGCTTGGCATCACCCATCAACTAAAAAGTATAAATTCGACCCTGTACTTCTCCACTTCCCCCATCTTGTAGAGTCTCTCATGGTAGTTTATGATGAACTCATAGGCGTCCTTCACCTCAATGCCATAGAAAGTGAGAGGCTTCATCTTCGTGAACCTCCAAAATAGATCATGTTCACCCCCATCATCATTAGTCCAATCACCGGTCTGGGAAATATGACTGCCTCAGAAATGTCATTCATGTGGGGAGCTACAACTGTTGCATGTTTTACTCCTAAATGTTGCCATATTAAAGTTGTTGGTTCCACTCAATTATCTATGAGGTCGTTTAGAAGATTTAGCACCTGAGTCAGGACAATGGAGAAAGCCGGCGCGGTCCCAACACCTTCAATTATTGGTACCTCTACCTCTACTGCCTCTCCGGCCTAAACTTCTGGAGGTACTAAGGATTCTGAACTCTCCCGAGTAGGATCAGTAGCACAGGCCATGCCTCTAGCAACAACAGGCCTTTTCTCGCGACCTCAACCTCGTCCCCTGCCGCGAGCTGCAACTGCAACCACTTGCTCTGGTGCCTCATCTCTGACTTCTCCTGTGCATGTCCTCACTATCTATAAGAGAAAGAATAAAGTCATTATATACTATTTTGGATCACCAGATATCAATTGGAATCAAGAATGGAGTTTTTTAAAAGTCCTTTAGGTTCCCGAAGATAAGTAACGAACGTCTCCGTACCGATCCCTGAGACTCTACTAGACTCGTCCTCATACAATAAGATCAATGAACTTAGGGTTCTGATACCATATTTTTCATGAACCAAGTGGCCGTGATCGGGCACCCATACTAATCTCCCTAGTGGGCAAACCAAAGTGTCCTAATTAGCTCATGCAATTCCACCATTCATACCAGCAAATAAGCAATCTTAATGTAAAAAATGGAAGTCTTATAAGCATAAGTGAATACTGGCAACATCTATCTATTACATCCCTAGAAACTGAAAGTCATTGTTCTTGAGAACATCTACCTAACCACTGTCTACGAGGAGTAAACAAGAAAATAAATAAATTCATGTTCGAAACAAAAGACATTTCTTAAAGAGGGATTGCAATAGCTCAAAAGAAATCATCTCACCTCGGATGTCTCGCAGCTGGTCCTACAAATGAGGTCGAGATAAACTTCCTGGTCATAATTTGCAATTAGAAATGAAGTGCAGGAGTAGCATCCATATGACATGATGTACTGGTAGGCCTCATCGACCGGCCTTAAATAATAACTAATATACATGTGAAACAACAGAATACAATAACTAAAATAAATAAACACCACACAACCTTATTTCTAGAATGATTTCGAGCAACATATAAGCTGGTCTGCTCATTGAATTAGGCCTCGCTGCAGTGGTGATGGGGTCATGGAAGCAGTACAGCCTAGGCAGTAACTCGATCAAGTTTTGAACCTTAGGTTCCTCAGTTAGAAATTTTTCATAATCAGTTCATCAACTCCATATAGGTTTATGAATGGTAGAAACTCGACGATCAATTCATCAACTTATCATATTGAATATAAACATGAATCCTCAAAAATCAATTCATCAACTTATCACATTTGATATACACATGAATCCTCAACAATCAATATATCAACTTATCACATACATCGATAATGTGTCGGACAAACACTTCTATTACATCATTGCACACATACTCACCGGGCATATCATTGTACACACATGCCAGAGGGTCTTATTTCTTCCCTTCCATTTATGACTTGCAGTGGACTCTATAAATCCATCTACTGTACTGGGATGGTACCCACTCCCACTCATCTATTCATTCGGATGCTCCCCTCAGATATGAGCCACTCAATTATAATCGCTCGCCTGAATGCTCCCCTCGGGCATGAGCCACTCATTTCAGGAATAAGCATGTTATCCACTTTTGTCCTCATACTCAATATGTTATCAATTTGTCAATTAGTATACCTTTTAGGAGGAATCATGTTTCCCTCATCCTCTTGGTTACACTCACCAGTATTCAGCTGCTTACATGGCAATTAAAAGAACTCATGCAATATATCAATGCACCCAAAATTCACAACATCATATATTAGCAATAATTATTTCGAAGCTCACATTACAAGCATATTTAACTAATCATAACATTAACAATAATTTGTGTCCACAAACCAACTAAGCATTATGTCATTCCACATTTATACACATCAGTATCTAAAGCTAACTCCTTATAAAATAATAGCCTACCTTATTTGTTGGAAGAGAGAATTCAGCTATTCCGTAGGAGCTTTTCCTTTCATAAAGCCTCTGAACATTCAAAATCTAACACAAGCAAGGTAAAATCACATTCAATCATCTGCACTTCATTAGGGCCCAGAACTTCAGTTCTACCCCTTATTCTACCCGATTTCATGGTCAAATTTGATATTCTAGGGGTTAATGTATCGGTTCTATCCCCACACAAGTTATCTCAAATTGTTTCCAAGATGTTTTTACTCCAACCACCCTTTTAATTAGTTATAAATCAACAATGGTCAACCTTTATCAAATTATAGCTCAAATCATGGTGAAATAGGCATTCTATAGTTACATTATTCTAACAACTGTTAATTACTCACTTTTAGACCTCGAAATCAACACACAACCCTTTTCCTACAAGTCTCCTAGTTTTCATAACCTAGGGTTTTCATATTAGAGAACACTATCTAAGACCACCCATTGATTCTAGGGTGTTAGAAAATTAAAAAAGGAGAAAACTAGTTAAGAATCTTACCTTGGGATGAACAATTCCTTCAGCCTCTAGAAAATCGCCGTATCCTTTCTCAAAGTTATGGCTAAGAGTTATGGGTGAAAAGCCCTGAGATTTTAAATTAAAATCGTCTCACTACCTCCTGTCATCTGCTACAGTGGTCGTATTTCTACTGCAGCAGATCTGCTATAGCAGTCAGGACCCCACCATAGCAGATCCATGGGTAAATCTTCTTTTCCTCTCGGTGGACCTTGGACCGTCACGACGGTCTCACTGCAGCGACTCCCCACCATTTCAGTGGCCCCCCGTTAACTACTAGCTCAACATATCCCTGCATCTTTTCCATTCCTCAAAGACATAGCTAAATCCAACTTCTCCAACACTTTCCACCGTGTACATAGACAAAAATAGGGTGTTGTGGACTTAATCCCCCTTCCTGTAACGAAAAATGGGTTGTTACAAAGGTCCATGTGAGATGGGTTAGTTCAGAAATAAGGACCTCATAAGATAGGGCTATTTATTTGTATGTTTTAATGTCTTTATGATTGGTTGTACATGTTTATTCCTTACTTGGATTTCTTGTAAACCTATAATGAGTTGATGAATTAATTTTTGAGGATTTTGGTATGTAAACCTATAATGAGTTGATGAATTGATTATTGAGAAAATTTACTTCTTCGGTTAATTAAAAGACCAGACTTGGTATATGAACATGATGTTAAGGAGATAATTCTGGTGAACGGAAAAAAAACTAAGGTTGTCAACGTTAGTCGAGCTACTACCTAAGCAATACCGTTGCAGTGGCACCTTTACCGCTGCAGCAACATGCATGCCATGGTCTAGTACCGCAACTGCGAGGCCTAATCCAGTGAGAAAGCTTGCTTCCTACCACGAATTGATTTACATTAAATAGTGATTTATGAAATTGTCGTTAGTTTCGGTTGTAATATACCTAATTACATATATACTTGTTATAATGCAAGGTCGGCCTATGATGCCTACCAGTACATAGTGGTTGTACCAATGCTATTCCTGCACTTCTTTTATTTAGAGCAGACTGTGATCCATCAAGTTCCACTCGACCTCACCTCTAGCGTGGCAGTTGACGTTTGATCCGAGGGTGAGTTAATTATGAGTTGGTAATTTACCAACTCATTAGGCTTTTAATCATGAGCTTTTGCTCTTTCTTCAACTCATTTAGGAAGGTTTCATGCTCTTTCTCTTTGATTTTGCAGGTCTTATACTTAAATAGGAAAGCAAAGGAATTGAACTAAAAAGCAAATTCTTGGAAGAAGAAGACCTACGGTTCTCAAGTTGACACCTGCGAAATGCAGGTTCCATGCAAAGGCACATTGGTCAGGAGCTGAAGAGCACATGTGATACACAGATGCAACCACAAGACACTTCCAGCTTTCTCTGACCCATAACTGTGAGAGACATGCATCTCGCGAATGGGCACCTGCGAAATGTAGGTGTTGTGCAAGTGAACACAGTGCTATAAAGGGTAAAATTATCCAGCTTCAGCACAAGGATATTTTGGATGCTTCTCAGGGCAAAAATGGGAATCTGTACATAAGAAAAAGGAGCATACTTTCCCTAATTTGTATACACCCTTTATATTAGGAAAGGAGAACTTTTTTGAAAATCAATTTTTGTAGAAAGAGAAACGTAAAGAGAAGTGAATGAGAGTTGTTCTTCTTCAAGTTGTTAAGGAAAAAACCCACCACTAAAGAATATTTTGAAGCTTGAATTCTCTACCTAATGATGAATTTTAATGAATCATTTTTTGGTATAATCTTCTTATCCCTATTCATGAGTAGCTAATTTTATTACTAGGGGTGTGTACTTGATAGGGGTTTAGAATGGATTGGATGTTGTTTTTTTAGTCTTAGAATCACTTATTTTGTATGAATCTAATGCTTTCTATAAGTTTCAATTGAAATATTTATGGTCGCAAACATAAATTGTGTTTATTAATCTTGCTTTTTCTTGAAAAAGAGGAGTAAGATTTTGGTGAGAAAGCATTAGTAGGGAATTGACATTTGAAGGTGCGGGGTTGGGATAGAGATAGCCAAGACCCATTTTCATAACTCATTCAAGAGTTAAGGCTAGAAATAGCTTAACTCTTCTCCAAGTTAATATGGGTAATTAGTTATAGACCTTGGGGTTAGAGATAACCCAAGTAAAATGACCCAAGTGAATGAAAAACATCGGGTGCAGCCTTGTCCATGGCTATGCATACTTGTAGTTGGTTCTTTAGACTTATCAGTTAACCCTAATCCTATCAATGCTCTGTCAATAGCACATCCCTAGTACTTTCTCTCTTTGGTTCTTCTATTAATATTGCCCTATTTTGTTATTGCTTTTAAAATGATATAGTGATCTTATTTTCCCCCAAAATTTATTTTATAAGTTGTTACGCAATGGTGCTAGTTAGTTCCAATTGATTTACAACTTTATTAGAAACCATTCCTCTTTCCCTATGGATTCGACCCTGACTAATAGTTGGGTAAATTATATTACAAATGATCTTGTAAACTCCCTCATTTTGACGAATGGATTTGGAATTTAGCAATTTTGACGTTGTTGTCGGGGACTGGGCATTGATAACCTAGAGTTGTTTGTTAATTTAAACTAGTTAAGCATCTTGTGTGTATTTAAATTAGTTGTTGTTTTTTCTGCTTTCTTAGGTTGAAATTCATGAGCCAAGACTCTTAAGTGGGTTCTTTGGACGGCCACATGGACCAGGATGATGATGAGTCGATGTTGCCCGACATAGCTGGTGTTATTCGTCTGCCACCTAGGGTAGGGAATGTCTTCTTCCATGTTATTAGAATCATGCTACACTTGTTTCAAATGAAGCGACTATTCGCAGGGCAACCAAATGAAGATTCCAATAGAAACCTCCGCAATTTTCTTAAAATCTGCCAACCCTTTAATATTACCAACATCAACTAAGAGTCAATTCGGCTGAGGCTTTTCCCATTCTCATTAATGGGGAAGCCACTGTTTGGTTAGAAGAGTTTCCCTAGGGTCAATCACTTCATGGAAGGAGGTGACAGAGGCCTTTTTGGACAGATTCTTCCTTTCCTGAAGGATGCTTCAATTGAGGGATGAGATTATCAATTTTAGACAACTTCCAGGAGAGCCACTCATGAGGTTTGGCTTCGCTTCAAAATGAAGGTTGCGGTATGCCCTAACCACAGTTTTCTAGATGGAGTCGTACTCCAAAGTTTCTATCATTCCCTCAACTCTATCAATAAGCCAGTGGCCAACAAACTTGTTGGTGGGTCCCTTATAGACCAACTATTTGGATTGGCTAAAGCTTTTTTTGATCGTATGACCAAAATAAATAGAGCATGGAACACTAGAGATACTGAGGTGTCCCCAAATTGTGCCGCATCAACCTTGTAACTGTGAAAATGAGAAGGCGCGATGAGGAAAGAGATGAAACCTTGGCAAAGATGATGACCACCTGGGAGTAATGACTAAACATGTTATGGGGGGTGGAGCCAAGAGTATGAATGTTGTAGGGACCGAACGGCATGCAATGTGAAGAAGATGGTTCACCTCCTAGATATGAGGAGGAATATCAATACATGCGGGTCAAATGGGGGGTTCTCATCAAGGATACCAAGGTGCCGACCAAGGCCCTTGGAGCCCTCGTGATGAGAATCAAGGTTAGAGAAATCATGAAAATCAAGGTTGGAATGATAGAAATTATAGACGGGGGAACTGGGAGCAAAATTGTGAGGGGTATTATAGAAGCTCAAATCCACACATACCTTATCCCAAAGAATTTTAGGCCCAAATGCAACCAGGAGTAAGTGATGTTAGCAATTCAAAAATTGAGGAGATGTTGGCTAGGATGTTGAAAAGAGAAGAATCCACCTATAGTGGAGTGAAGGAATTAAAAGGGGAGGTGTCTAACCTTGCCCAAATTGTGAGCTCCTATTCGGCTTCCATCAAGCATTTAGAGGCTCAAATGACTCATCTCTCAACCCAAATGGACCCCCGAATGAAAGTAACCCTCCCGAGTGATACTATACCCAATCTAAAGAAGGATAATCATTGCATGGCTATTGTCATGACAAGTGGAAAAGTGGTAGCTGCGATGAGTATTAAGGCCAAGAAAGTTGTTGATCTGAAAGAAAGTGATGGAGTGAGTGATACAGTGCAAAAAGCACCAATTTTTGTTGACAATGAGGAAGAACTAGAGGAGGAGGAAGTAGATGTTCCTTATGAAAATGTTGTTTCTGAGAAAGAGGGCGAGGTGCCTTTCAATACAAAAGACCAAGATCCTAGACTTCCAACCCAATACCCTCAGCGGTTGGATAAAAAGAAGGAGGACAACCAATTTCGAAAATTCATTTACATGTTCAATAAGTTGTCCATAAATATACCGCTTCTGGATGCATTGCTCCAAATGCCTAGTTATGCCAAATTCATGAATGAGCTATTGAAAAAGAAGAGGATTGTGGATGTGGGAACTGTGGAGGTATCACCATTTCTTGCACCATCGGAGTATGCATGTTCAGCAAAGCGCTTGGTGATCTCAAAGAAAGTATCAACCTAATGCCTCTCATGATATTTAAAAAGTTGGGATTGGGGAGTCCTAAGTCTATAAAAATGAGGCCAAATTGATGGCGGATCGCTCTATCAAGCGACCTATAGGATTTATTGAGGATGTCTTGGTTCGTGTGGATAAGTTCATACTTCCAGCCGATTTTGTCGTGCTAGATTGTGATATGGATGTTGAGGTGCCCATAATATTAGGGCGATCGTTATTGGCAATGAGGAGAGCGTTAGTCGATGTAGAGCTAGGGGAATTAAAGTTTAGAGTTGGTGGTGATAAAATCACTGTCACGACCCGAGCTGGACCCTGGATCGAGACACGGGACCTAGAATCAAGAATGGCTCCAAGCTAATCCTTGGTACATACATAGCATGACTTAAAAGCATAATCAAGCGAAAAACAACAAGAATATGAACAAATAGAAGACTAAATATCATAAAGCGTATATCAAGCGATAACATCACAAACCTGATCATACTAAGTTTATGTCTGAAAAGCTTCTACTATCTGATGAGATGCTGGGACAAATCCCCAGTTATCTCCAAGTCTGGAAACTAAACTGGCATAACAAGTCTAAAATGATAATGTCCTCGGATGATGAGGACTTGTCCAAAGAAGGGGTTGAACTGGACTAATATGGGAGTAAGTTATTGGCAAGACTGAGTTTGATCACCTGAACCTATATTATGATATGATATAGCATAGAGTATACGGTCAGTACTTGAAATGTATTGAGTATGTAAGGTAATTAAAACAGTCTTAGCAAAACGTTAGTTGAAATCATGCATATAAATCAAATAGTTCATGAAAGTAAGGACTGCATGCTAAAAGTCATATTTGAGATATACATACTCATAAGCTACTCATTATAAACTGAATATAATGACCAAATATTTAAAAATAGAAATCATATGACTTATCATGCTTGAAATTGTAAGTAAAAGCTCATAAACTGATTATTGGGTCAAACATGCTATAAAATATAATATCAAATTATTCATGAATATGAATACATGAACATGGGTAACTAAAATCATGAGGAACAATGGGAGACTCGTCATAACCGACAACCACCATGTATGAGCAAATGATGATCCCACATCTTGCCCACGTGGAGGAGAGCCATCCTAAGCCTCTCCAGGGTGAAGGAAGAATATGGTGTGATATCATGGTGTGCCCTCGGGTGAGGGAAGCACTCTCTTGAGAGGTCCCAAATATATACCTACTTTGGTGTGTAGTTTATGAGATCAGGGAATCTCCGAACCCCAAGACTAGTCGGTGCTAGACACTACTCCCAAAACATGCATAATGCTCACATAATCATATTCTCAAACATAGCTTGAATCAGAACATTGGGAGTCTTGACTTCAAATCATATCATAAATTGCGTTGGGAGACTTAACTCCAAATCACATCATAAATTGTTCTTATTAGCCTTGGCTAAAATCATAATAAGCATACTTAACTTGCATGGATTTGCAAAATCATAAAATCATGCATACTTGAAATGGAATTCATAAGTCAAAATCATGGAATTATAAGTTGAGAGTCCATAAACATTCATGTATACTAGATAACACATCATACTTGAAATCACGGATTAGAGGCTTGAATTTTCATAAAACTTGCATAATAGGGCATAATTTCTAATAACTTGAAATCATGAATTTATAATCAAATTGAGTGTAAAATCTGCCTGTTAGACTCAAATCATCCGTTAGAAAATGAGGGGGATTAGACCCATAAACATAACATAGATAATTTTATATAATTAGGTAAGAACCCTAGGAATTAATGCACTTGGTTAGAAACTTGAATCCATGGATTGGGGAAGAAATTTAGGCATAAGGGTGGAATAATCTCCCATACATGTCCCCACATACTCGGGAAATCTGATTTCTAAGCTGTTCTTGGAAGCCCAAGAGAATTGAGGAGGAACTCTAACTTGATCTTAGAAGAAAATTTGAATTCAAAGCATGAGTGAGAGCATAATGACTTAGGCTATGTTAAACCCTCCTAAAATACTCATTAACCTACCTATAACAATGTCACTTAGGGATTAGAAACTTGGTAGATTACAAAATTTCCCCTAGAAGTCAGGCTGAAATTGAACAACTTGACGTCCCAACGGTACCCATGACGGGTCGTCACATGCCCGATGGTCCTTCAATCTCACTGTCGACCTTATCCAGGAAAGGGGTCTTGACTGGCCTAAGCGATGGTGGAAGTGATGGTCCATCACTCCCACGACGGTTCATCAAATCAACCATCACACCGGGGACATGAGGCTTCAACACGATGCAACATGCAACGGTCCGTCGCTAGGCTGACGGGCCGTCACCCTCACCGTCAAGCCTCGACATTGGCCACGATAGTCCATCGCCTACTTGAGGGATTTCACTCACACTGTCTGGGCCATGATAGGCTATGTGCTCCGTCAACTTCTGCACCAAACTTGTAGTTCAACTCTTTTTCCTTCAAGAACCCATTTCAAATCATAAGATGTTACAGTCACCTTTTATGTGTGTCAACCAATGAAACCCCCTGATGAATGCAAGGTGATTGCAGTCCTTGATGAAGATGAGGAGCAAGAGAATAATTGTGATGATGAAGTTGATGAGGAGGATGCTCCTCTGAACAAGTGATTCTTGGTGGTATCTCCATCAAGCCACGATATTAAATAAGGCACTTCTTGGGAGGCAACCCAAGTGCTTTTGATTTTTTTATGCTTTTGATGTTTTGTTGTTTTTTATTTATAGGAGGATTGGATGAAATACCAAGTGAGAAAAAAATAGGGGACAAGATGCGTGAGACCTGCGAAACACAGGCACTAAAGCGCAAAAGGGAACCAGAAAGTCTGAGGAAAATAAAGGTTTCTGCGTCTCACCTGTAAAACATAGGTGACAACCTGCGAAACACAGGTCCGATGCAGGATCAAGCCAAAATACTTGGAAAAAATTTGGAAAAGAATAAGGAATCTGCAAGCCACCTGCGAAAAGCACAATAATGTACCGCGAAACACAGGTCTGACGCAGGCTAGAGGCAGAAAACTGGGCAAAACAAAGTTACTTGTGTTTGGAAATGCGGTTCGTAGGTGCTCACCTACAGACGCAGGTCCGGGTAGGCACAAGTACGAGTGTCATTTAAATTTTTGACTGAACCATTGACCAAACCCGACCGATGACCGACCCAAACCTTTTAAACTTCTCCCACATCCCAAAAATCTCCATTTTCTTCACCTTTTTATCTTCCCCATAACCCCTCTACCAACCACTTTATCTTCCCCATTAAACCCATTTACTCTCACCTTAAAATCCACCAATCCACTCACTTTCCCTCCACTTATAAATTCCATCTTCTTTCCCCATTTTCTACCATCACTCACAACTATCTCTCACTAAACATAAAATAGAAAAATTTTGGGTTGGCGATGTAACACCCCAACCTGGGGAGGTGTAACTAGCACCTGGTGCCACCCCTGATATGAGCATATGTGATGCCCAAAAAAAATACAAAGGTCGGAACCAACGAGGTTCAGCAACACAACAACTATAAAAATAGAGTAACAACAACCTAAAGCAGAGGCTGGCTCACCTGACCAACAAAAAGTATATATAAAATAGGTCTTCCAGGGCACAAAATGGAAAAAAATCTATACAACAAGACCCACCCAGCCTACAACAATGACACCACACCACAGCAAATGTCTATGAGCCTCTAAGAATACAATAGAAACTAATTGTCCGAGATAGGGCCCCGAACTACTCATAACTCAACCTCTTCAGACTCCAATGGACTTGGAGCGCAATGACTCCACTGGAACTCCTCTCAACAACCAATAACTCAATCTACCAGCCCACCATCACCTGCAAACATGAATGTAGCAACCCGACTAGGGCGTCAGTACAATAATGTATTGAGTAGGAAAGGAAAAAACAACTGCAAGACTCGTATTGGAGATCAACAGATATATTAAATATCATAGGACAAGAAATTCAACTTAAGTAAATACATAGAATCTACCTGGTCCCCATAATCCTAGCAAGTACAAGTAAATACACAAATAGAACCTACCTGGCCCCCATAAGCCTAGAAAGTACAAAAAAATACACAAATAGGACCTACCTGGCCCCCATAAGCCCGAAAAGTCCCAAACAAGTAGACAACAACACATGAAACCTAGCCAACAAAGCTCACCTGTCATAACCTCTAGACATCTCCACGACCTCAGCTAACACCAGCCAATAGCCAATTGTTAGTTATATTTGAAATGTAGTGCCTGTTCTGTAGAATCCACTGTTATAAGGCAACAAAAAACACAAGCAATAATCACAATATAATTCCAAGTAAACACCAATTAATCAACATTATCAATCAAGCACTATCGAACCCTCTCTCGGCTATGCATAGTTAGCAGAGCTTCATCCATCTGGGAGAGCCAATCGCGATCCCATGAAGGTGGAATAGACATATACAATGCTATGAAGGCGTGTACCTCTCCATATGTCTTGCGTGTCTCAGGATGGCCCTATGGGAAGCAAGCTCCACTCAACCATTTGCCAATTATTTAATCCCTTGGACTCAACCCCGCGGCCGGGCCTACTCTCAGCGTGTTGGGTATCAACGAATCCCAAGGGCCTCCACACACACACACTTAAAATCACACAATCACAAAATTCACAATCAACAAGAATAACAATACATGTTAAAACAAGCCATAACCGGCTCTCAAACCCCACCAACTGACTATCACAAAAAAGTATTATTCTTTCACGTCTAACCGTCCACCAACGAGCCACTAGCCGAGCTAAAAATTACCATCCAAACCAGTCTATCCCCAAGCTTTACAAGTATCCCACAAGCCACTCTATTCACCACTAACATCATGGAACACGACCAAACCAGCCTAGGTGCACCACGGTCGTCACGTACCATCGATACGGCCGACACGACCGTTGATTCAAATATAACAAAAGATCTCCGCAACCATTGAACTTAACTACTATAAACCCTCATTCACTTGTAAATATCATCACCTAATCTTATTCACCCATATATCCCATAACTTGCCATAAGAACTACATGCCTCACACCCGGCCTCTCGACACGAGCATAATAATTTTCCATGACTACGATTCTCCGCACTCAAGCCCGAGCCACCAACCAAACGAGCACCTTATACCCACACTTATCATCATGTAAACAGAAGCACCAGATTCAAATAACAATATAACACAAAGCTTCACAAACCGATGACAATGGCTACGGAATTCATGCTGACAAAGGGAGGGACAAGCCTAATATACCTTGGATTTTTCAGTGAACCCGAGCTAAGACAAACCTCCACCTTTATGAGCTTCAAGTTACTTCCTAAGAGCAGCCAATGTTACTTCCAAAACGCAGCCAACACAACTCAACAATGAAATAAGACAAATAAAAGCTTACCTGACAAGATTCGTATGAAATCGATAGTAGAAACTCCGAGACAACAATCTAACGGCGTTAACACACCTATAACCAACCTCAACTAATAAATAAAACAAAGGAAGAAGTCTTACCAATATCTTCACCATGAAACATCCACCAAAATCCTGGAAAAGAAACAAAAACACAAGCTACACGCGATTCCTGACTTTCCAACATTAAAATCATGTTAAACCATGGATTCCTATCTTAAGAACACTTAGAACATTAAAGGATGAGTTGGAGTGAGGTTTATAATGAAGAGAACTGTTGAAAATGGATTTGGATGAAGAACAACCGATCAAAGGGACTTAAATAATCCTCCACCGCCTTAGACCCTTGTGACGTGCCTTCTTGTGCAGTCTCACAAAAATGCAAATATATCTCCACTCCAAAGTCGGATTGACGAGCGGTTTAATATGTTGGAAATTAAACTCATAGACCTTTAATTTGATAGGTCATAACTCCCTAAATCCTTATAGATTGGGAGAAAGGATTCAATACATTTGACCTAAATTTCAGGAAATCTCAAGAAGAAAAATTTTATGATAACTTTTGTGGGATCTCGTTCTACAACTTGATCGACATCCAATATTAAATACGATCATAGTGTGACTCAAATTCCTCATAAAACTTCCTTCTTAGCCTATTATGTACTCTTAGTCCTATTTCGAAAGCATGATTTTATTGCTAAAATTATCCGGGGTGTTACATCCTTCTCCCCTTAGAAACATTTGTCTTCGAATGTTGGACGACATGCACGACTCCAACTCAAGGAACGACATCGCACGACATAGCCTCACACGAAAAACCTACCAGAAACAACTCCAGACAAAAAAACCTTGCACCATGTCAAGGAGCGACATAACTATAACCATAATCAAAATAAGAATCTTACCTGCTACCATGTTAGCCACTGGCCGACTATCATCCATTATATTACAAGTATTCCATACGAAAATTAGAAAACATGAGTCTAGACTCGACTCCTATGATATCTGACATTACGCACGATTTTGATCCAGAAAGAAGAGTAACAATCCTATATGTCTTGTAGCTTCCTGTTTATATGTACACTGCAGAATGTACACATAAACAAAACTCTACTAGACATAGATCATAGACTCCCTAGGATGAACTGCTCTGATACCAAGTTTGTCACACCCCAACTCGGGGAGGCCTGACTAACACCTGGCGCCACCCCTGATTTGAGCATATGCGACACTTAAAAAAAAGAAAAAGGCCAGAACCGACGAGGTTCGACAACACAACAACTATAAAATAAGAGTAACAAAAAACTAAAGCAGAGGCTGGCTCACCTAACCAACCAAAAGGATATACAATAGGTCATCCAGGCCATAGAATGGAAAACAATCTATACAACAAGGCCCACCCAGCCTACAATAATGACACTAAACCCACAATAAACATCTACGAACCTCTAAGAATACAATATAAATTAATCATTTAGGACAGGGACCCAAACTACCAATAACTCAACCTCTGGCAACTCTGAAGGACTTAAAGTGCACTGAATCCACTGGAACTCTACTCAGCAACCAATAACTCAATCTACCAGCCCACTATAACCTGCAGGCATGAATGCAACACCCCGAATAGGGTGTCAATATAAAAATGTACCAAGTATGAAATGTAAAAACAACTGCAAGACTCAGATTAGAGATCAACAGATATACAGAATAGCATAGGAGGATAAATTCAACTTAAGTAAATACATAGAACCTATCCGGCCCCTATAAGCCTAGAAAGTACAAGCAAATACAAAATAGAACCTACCTGGCTCCCATAAGCCTGGAAAGTCCCAAATAAGTAGACAACAACACAAGGCACCTAGCCGATATAGCTCAGCTGTCATAACCTCTAGACCTCTCCACGACCTCAGCTAACGCCAACCAATATCTAGCATCCACTAGTATCAGGAAATAGATAACAAAAACAACAATCACAATATAATTCCAAGTAAATCACAAGTAAACATCAGTTAATCAACATCATCAATCAAGCACTGCCCGACCATCTCTCGGTTGTGCACAGTTAGTAGAGCTCCATCTATCTGGGAGTGCCAATTGCAATCCCAGGAAGATGGAACAAACATATATGGCGCTATGAAAGCATGTATCTCTCCATACGTCTTGCATGTCTCAAAACGGTAATATGGAGGAAAACACCACTCAACCATAGGCCAATTGTTCTACCCCTTGGACTCAACCCCGCGGCTGGACCTACTCTCAGCATTGAGTATCCACGAATCCAAAGGTCCTCAATGCACACTCATAAAAAATCAAACTATCACAAAATTCACAATCAACAACAATAACAATATATGTTCAATCATCCCATAATCGGATCTCAAACCCCACCAACTGACTATCACAACATAGTATTATTCTTTAATGTATAGCCGTCCATCGACAAGCCACTAGTCGAACAAAGGATTACCATCCAAAACAGTCTATCCCCAAGCTTTACAAGCAGCCCACAAGCCATTCTACTCACCACTAACATCAAGGAACACGACCAAACTAGCCTAGGTGTCACCACGGTAATCAAGTGCCATCGACATGGACGACACGACCGTCGTTTCAAATATAACAAAAGATCACTGCAACTATCAACCTTAACTACTCAGACCCTCATTCACTTGTAAATATCATAACCTAATCTTATTCACCCAAATAGCCCATAACTTGCTACAAGAACCACATGGCCTCTCGACACGAGCATAATGATTTGTCATGACTACGATTCTCCGCACTCAAGCCCGAGCCACCAACCAAACCAGCACCTTATATCCATACTTATCATCTTATATATAGAAGAACTAGATTCAAATAACAATATAACACAAAGATTCACAAAACTAGCCAACACACGTCAATATCGATGACAACGACTATGAATTTCATGCTGAAAAAGGGAGGGACAAGCCTAACATACCTTAGATTTTTCGGCAAACCCAGGATAAGACAAACCTCCACCCTTATGAGCTTCAAGTTACTGCCTAAGATCAGCCCAGTTTACTACCATAACACATCCAACACAACTCAACAATGAAACAGGACAAACAAAGCTCCTGACAAGATTCATACGAATTCGACAGTAAAACTCTGAGACAAGAATCTAATGACGTTAAAACACCTATAAACAACCTCAGCTACTAAATAAAACAAAATTAAGAAGTTTTAACAACAGCTTCACCATGAAACAGCCACCAAAAACCCGAAAAAGACACCAAAACACAAGCTACATGCGATTCCCGACTTTCCGACATTAAAATCATGTTAAACCATGGATTCCTACCTTAAGAACACCTAAGGATGATTTGGATAGAGGTTTATCACGTAGAAGATTTCTGGAAATGGATTTGGATGAAGAAAAACTGACCAAAGGGACTTAAAAAGTCCTCCACCGCCTTAGACCTTTGTGATGTGCTTGCTTGTTCGGTCTCGCGAAAACACAAATAATGTTTTGCTCATAAGTCGTATTGATGAATGGTTTAATGCATTGGAAACTAGACTCATATACATTTAATTTTATATGTCTTACACCCCATAAATCCTTATATATTGGGATAACAGTTTCGAGACATTTGACCTAAATTTCAGGAAATCTCAAGAAGGAAAATATTTTGATAACTTTTGTAAAATTTAAATATACAACTTGATAGATGTCCAATACTAAATAAAATCATAGAGTGGCTCAAATACCTCATAACACTTCCTTCTTATCCTATTATGTACTCTTAGTACTACCTCAAAAGCATGATTTTATCGCTCAAATTATCTGCAGTGTTACAGGCGATTTGGAGGAAAACTTCAAGTTTTCAATTTCATTTATTATATTATCTCATTGTATCTGTGCTTCTAATTCTTATTCTCCTTGATTATTTATAGTTTTAGTACAAAACAAAGCATGCTATTTTCAAAATTCTTCTTGACCCATGTTCTTCTATTACCCATTTTGTGTTCTTCATTTTCTCGATAACTTTGTTGTTGTGGATATGATGGGGAAGTTCAAATTGCAAAATGTGAGTAGAAATTGTTGTTGATAATGTGCTATCTCTTGCATATGTCTGATTTTTTAAAATATTAGTTGGGGGTGAAATCTGAGTAACCCATATGCTAAGAATACTTAATTTTTTCCGATGATAGATAGATTTTCATTTTTCTTAAGGGAAAATCATCATTCTTCTCTTTGTGCTACCTTATGAACGCAAGTGTGATGTTTGGATGAGTTGAGATAATTGTGAAATTGAGTTGATAATATTGGGTTGAATTGGGCACTTGATGTTTCCCGATGATAGATGGGGTGATGTCCATCTTAAGGGAAGGCACTAACTCGTACCAATGGTCTCTGTGCTTGTCTGTTTTATAGATATATCTTTCGAGGAAGTCTGAGTACCCGTTATATGTAATATGCTCGTGCTTGTGAAGAAAATGGCAAAGTTAAATCTTAAAAAAATTAGTGTTGGCCACTGCCAAGCACCTGAGAATCTCGGATCCTTATCTTCAAAATGCAGGATGAAGCGCATGTGAGGAATTGACTATCAGGTCACTGTCTCCTTCCTGTGTTACAACTTGTGAGTCGCGGATCGACTCCTTCGAAATACAGGAGCTACAATGTTTGGTTGCGTTTTTGTCACGGACCTGTGGCACACCTGCAAAACACTAGCGCAGGTGCTGCGTGTTCTTGATATTGATATTTCGTGGTGGCTAGCATCCAATCTTTTTATTTTTGTTCTTTAGCTTAGTATAGTTGTTACTTTTACTTTACTTACTAGAAAACTCCAAAATAGTTTAGTTGTGGCACTAACATTTTTATGCAAGATCATGACTTCCTCTAGGAAACAAGGCAAGGAGAAGGACCCTTCCACATCCAAAAGCACAGGGAAGGGCAAGGCTAAGGCAACCCCAGCCCCTGCCAACATCAAGGATGTTATCATCTTGTGTGTGCCTGACATGAAGGATCACTATCTCACATGCTTAGACATACCACTCACTATGGAGAAGCACTTCGACATAGCAAGGTTGGGGTATGACATCCCCAACATCAATGCCCAATTTGATGAGAGGCATTGGCCTAATATTTATGGTTGCAAACATATATTGTGCTTACTTATCTTGCTTTTGCTTGAAAAAGAGGAGTAGTATTTGGGTGAGAAAGCATTAGTGGGGAATTGAGTTTTGAATGTGTGAGGTTAGTATAGAGATAGCCAAGACCCATTTTCATAACTCATTCAAGAGTTAAGCCTAGAAATAGCTTAACTCTTCTCCAAGTTAACATGGATAATTTGTTATGTGACCTTGGGGTTCAAGAAAACCCATGTAAAATGCACCCAAGTGGTTGGAAAATATCGGGTGCATCCTTATCCATGGCTATTCATGCTTGTAGTTGGTTCTTTAGACTTATCTATTAACGTCAATCCTATCGATGCCCCGTCAATAGCACATCCCTAGTACTTGCTCTCAATGTTGCTTCTATTCACATTGCCCTATTTTGTTATTGCTTTTAGAATCATATAGTGATCTTATTTTCCCCCAAAATTTATTTTATAAGTTGTTATGCAATGATGCTAGTTACTTCTGATTGACTTACAACTTTAGTACCAATCATTCCCATACCCTGTGGATTCGACCCTGACTCATAGTTGAGTAAATTATATTGCATACGCCCACACTCTCTCACTTTGAGGAGTGAATTTGGATGTTATCAGTTGATTCCTACTCAGGCTGTCGCAGACTCTCTTTATTTGATGTCTTTTTGGATTTCGGACATTGACTTCCTATTTTGATTATCTTAGTACTCTTAGAATTTGTTAAACTAAAGTCTATTATACAATGACTTTCAATTCTTAGGGTTGTAATAGATAGTTCCGCAAATATTTTCTTTTATTATGATTAGACTTCCGCTATTTGATTCGTGAATATTTATTTATTAGTATGAATGTTGAATTTGGATGGATTCGTTTGGACATGATAATTTTCCTAGGGGGGTTGGTGTAAGTGTTAATTGTGACCACTTGGATCGTGACAAAGATAGTATTAGAGCCCAGGTTCGATGATCTCATTGTACAAGGACATATCTAGTAGAGTCCTACCAATGGGTGGGGAGACATCTGTTACTTATCTTTGGGAGGCTACAAGACTTTAGGAAAACTCCATTCTTTCTTTCCTTTGTGTTATTACTCGATTCCAATTGGAATCTGGTGATCCCAATTGGTATCTAATAATTTCATTTCTTTCTCTCATAGATGGTGAGGACACGCTCAGGAGGAGTCCGAGAATAGGCACTTGAGCCGACTGCTAGATTCGTGGCCTGGGGTAGAGGATGGGCCAGAGGGAGAGGAAGAGGCTGCAGACAGAGAGTAGCTCCAGTTAGAGGTGGAATTCCAGCTACTATTCCAGCCCGGGAGAGGTTCGAGTCCCCAATACTTCAAATTTCTAGGATAGGGTAGAAAAGGAGGTAGCAGAGGAGGTAGTGACACCATTCTAGAGAGGTTTTGTAGCCGTTCCAGCTTCCTCTGAGTTTTTGGCTCAGGACTTAAATCTGTCGAGCAGATTAGTAGGTTATGGGGCAGCACCAGCAGCTCTGGTAGGTCAACACTCTAGGGTACAACATGTTGTGGCTGTAGCTCCCTGCATGGATGACATTTCTGATATGGGTATATTTTAAATACTATTGGCTACGCCGATAATTACTAGAGAGGAGCATGAATTGTTCTGGAGGTTTATAAAGATGAAGCCTTTCACCTTTTATATCACTAAGGCTAAGGATGCTTATGAGTTCATAATTGATTGCCATGAGAGGCTCTACAAGATAGGGATAGTGGAGAAGTACGGAGTAGAGTTTGTCACCTTCGAGATGAAAGGGATGCTAAGCTCTGGTGGATGATGTTTGTAGAGTGCAGACCGGTAGGGTCACCACCATTGACATAGACTCAATTCTATCCTATTTTCTTAGATAAGTATGTACCTCGCACCTTGCAGGACTGGAAGCATGATGAGTTCACTAACATTGAACAAGGGACATCCTTAGTTGCATCCTATGAGGCTCATTTCCTATCCAGGGATGCTTTACTGTTACTACCCACACAGGAGGGGAGGATCAGGCGATTTTTGAAGGGCCTGAATGTAGGACTCTAGTTGTCAGCCTTGCAGATGGTCTTGTCAAGTAATACTTTCCAAGAAGTAGTAGAATATGTCAAGAATGTATAGGAGGTTAAGCAGGATAAGTATGCAAAAAACACAGAAAAGAAGGCTCGGAAGGGAGGTAATTAAAGTGGTTCCTTCTCTGGGGCCGTAGTTCCTCAGGGGTACTTTGGATGCCCCATATAGTTCGCGATGCAGGTACCATCTGGGGGTTCGCCAGAGGCTAGTTAGCACACTTTGGGTACCGCGGGAGTTACACAGATGGTTCATTTAGATTTTGAGGCTTGTCCGATCTCTTCAGTCCTTGATCAGAGGCCCTTGATAGATAAGGTTTGTCATGAGTGTGGGTAGTATGACCACATTCAGAGGTGGTGTCCTAGGTTTGGATAGGTTAGGCAATCGTTCCACATCAAACTCCCCTAGCCTCAGCTATAGCAGGTAGGGGAGGCGGTGCATTCAGTAGGGATTACCCTCAGCTTGGGCGGGGGAGCCACTCAATTGGTAAAGTGGAAGTACTCTAACTGGCAGAGATGGTACTCAATTTGATAGAGGTGGTAAATAGCCTAGCAGGGGAGGGTCACAGGCAAGCGGTCAAGCTCATTTCTACACATTCTCGGGCTATCCTGAAGTCGAGCCTTCAAATGCAGTTATCATAGGTACAATTCTTGTATGTGGTTGCAGGGCTATTTCTTTATTTGATCTTGGTTCTACCTTCTCATATGTCTCTACTTATTTTGATGTGGGGTTGAATCTTGTTTGTGATATTCTTGATGGTACAATTTATTTCTCTACTCCCACTGGGGATTCTGTGGTTGTTGATGGAGTCTATCATGCCTATTCGGTAGGATTCATGGGATATGAGACCCAGGTAGATTTGGTGATCTTAGATATAATAGACTTTGATGTTATCCTTGGGATAAGTTGGTTGTCTCCTTACATTTCTAGTTTGGACTGCCATACTAAGACTATCACCATAACGATGTCAGGTGTATCTAGATTGGAGTGGAAGGGGAAACGTAGCCCTGCTCCTAGAAAAATTATTTCATTTTTTCGTGACTGGAAACTGGTAGGGGGTGTTCGTCTTACCTAGCTCCTATTCGGGATACTACTATTGAGGTTCCTCCCATAGAGGCAGTTCCGATGGTCCACGAGTTTCTGGAGGTATTTTCTATAGATTTTCCTTGTATGCCACTAGACCCCGACATTGATTTCTACATAGACTTAGAGTCAGGGACTCGGCCTACTTCCATAACGCCATATAGGATGGCACCAGTTAAGATAAGAGAGCTGAAAAACAGCTGTAGGAATTTCTTAAAAGGGTTTATTCATTTTAGCGTCTCTCGTGGGGTGCTGCGGTGTTTTTTGTTAAGAAGAAAGACGATAGCATGTTGATGTGCATTGACTACTGTCAGTTGAATAAGATCACCATTCGCAACAAATATCCCCTTCCTTGGATAGATGACCTATTTGATTAGTTCTAGTGTGTGTTAGTGATATCGAAGACTGATTTGAGGTCGGGTTACCATCAGATGAAAATTCGTGCTGAGGATATTCTAAAAATAGCCTTTCAGAGCAGGTATAGGCACTGCGAGCTTTTGGTTATGTCATTCGGACTCACGAATGCTCCAGATGCTTTTATGAGCCTGATGAATGGTATTTTATAACCTTACTTGGATTCCTTTGTGATCGTTTTTATTGATTATATTCTGGTATATTCAAAGAATAAGCAGGAGCATAAGGATCATCTGAGAATTGTATTAGGGTTGTTAAAGGAGAAACAACCATATGCAAAGTTTTCCAAGTGTGAGTTCTGGCTAGAATCGATATCCTTTTTGGGACATGTGGTCTCAAAGGAAGGGATCATGGTTGCTCCATAGAAGGTGGAAGAATTCTAAAATTGGGCTAGACCCATGACGGTGACAAAGGCTCATAGCTTTATGGGGTTGGCTAGTTACTATCGCCTGTTTGTGAAGGGTTTTGCTGCCATTGCATCTTGGTTGACTTGGATGACTCAGAAAGATGTACCCTTCTAGTGTTCAGATAAGTGCGAAGAGAGTTTAGAAAATCTCAAGACCCTATTGACTACAACCCCTATCCTAGCATTATCGGTGGAAGGTAAAGACTTTGTGGTTTATTGTGATACCGCACTATCTGGTTTGGATGTTGTGTTAATGCAGGAAAAATAGGTTATTGCATATGCTTTTAAGCAACTAAAGGTGCATGATAAGAACTACCCTATGCATGACCTACAGTTGGCAGTGGTGGTTTTTACACTGAAAATCTGGAGGCAATATTTATATGGGGTTCATTATGAGGTGTTAACTAATCATCGTAGCCTACAACAAATATTCACCCAGAGGGACGAAGATGGAGGGAGCTGCTCAAAGATTATGATGTCACTATCTTGTATCATCCGGGAAAAGACAATGTGGTGGCCAATGTATTGAGCATGAAAGTTATAAGTATGGGTAGCTTAGCTTGCTTGGAGGCTACCCAACATTCAATTTTAAGGGAAGTTCAGGCATTGGTAACAACTTATGAGAGTTACATTGTCAGTGTTGGGTGGAGTATTGGCTAGTGTGGAGGCTAAATCATTTTCTAGATGAGATTAAGTCCAAACAGTTCGAAGATGCGAAACTGAGCAAGATCCATGATAAGGTTTAGCAAAGGGAGGCTAAGGAGGTAATGATTGATGATGAAGGGGTCTTGAGAATAAAGGGGCGTATATGTGCTCCGAGTTGGTGATTTGATCAAAATCATACTATCAGAGGCTCACAATTCAGGGTATTCTATACATCCTAGAGCCACCAAGATGTATCGTGACTTGAGACAACACTATTTGTGGGGCAGGATGAAGAGCAATATCATGGAGCATGTTGCACAATGTATAAATTGTCAAACGGTTAAGTTTGAACATAAGAGACCTGGGGGTGTGCTCTAAAGGATGCCCATTCTATAATAAAAGTGGGAGAGGATAGCAATGGATTTCGTGGTTGGTCTTCCGAAGACCTTGGGTAAGTTTGACTCAATCTGGGTCATTGCGGACAGCTTGACAAAGTCTGCGCACTTTTTGCTGGTCTAGGTGACTTAAATGCAGAAAGGTTAGCCAAGTTATATGTTAAAGAAGTGGTTCAATTGCACAGGGTGTCAATGTTGATTATCTCAGACAGAGGTACGTGGTTTACTTCTAATTATTGGAGAACTTTGCAGGCTGAACGTGATACTAGGATGGATTTGAGCACAGCGTTTCACCCTCAGACTGATGGCCAGTCTGAGATGATGATTCAAGTGTTATAGGATATGCCTAGAGCTTGTGTGATAGACTTTCGGGGTCATTGGGACATGTTCCTACTCTTGCATACAACAATAGTTATCACTCAAGCATCATGGAGCCATACGAGGCTTTGTATGGGAGGAGATGTAGCTCTCCTATTGGATGGTTTAATGCCTTTCAGATAAGGACATGGGGTACTAATTAGCTGAAAGAATCCTTGGAAAAGTTCAAGGTAATTCAAGAAAAACTCTTGGCAGCTTAGGGTTGATAAAAGCAGTATGTTGATCGAAAGGTGAGAGATATGGAGTTTATGGTAGGAGAGTAGGTTTTGCTCAAGGTTTAACCTATGAAGGGTGTGATATGGTTTGGAAAATGAGGCAAGCTCAGCCCGAGATACATTGGTCCATTTAAAATTCTTCAACGTGCGGAGGGGGTGGCTTATGAATTGGCCTTGGCTCCAGGTTAGTCTGGAGTTCATCCTATGTTTTATGTCTCCATGCTAAAGGATTATCATAGGGATGGTACTCACTTTATCTGATGGGATTTGATGTTGCTTGATGAAAATCTGTCGTATGAAGAGGAGATCGCGACTGTGAAGGTCCAATGGAAGAACAATCCCATGGAGGAGGCCACTTGGGAGACCGAAGCAGACTTATGAGCCAAATACCCTCAACTTTTCATCGAGTCAGGTACTTTCTACTTTCTTACTCCTTTTTGACCATTCGAGGATGAACGGTGATTTAATTATATCTGATATAATGATCTACCCGTCATTATAGGTAAATTAACGACTTAAGTACCTTTAGAACCCCCATGACAAACTAAGATAATGAATACTCATAAGGAAAGGGTAGTAAGAGTAGTTTGATGTTTGAGTTGAGGATGGCTGCAATGTTAAGTGTTTCACTGCAATGAGACTGTTGTAGAGGTTGAAGTCCACCGCTGCGATCATAATGGAGAAATCGTAGGGTCTGTTGTGGCAAGTCTCTGGTCACCACAGTGGGTCCACTGCAATAGACAATGTAAGGCAAAAGGTCAGTTTAAGTCAGAATTTTGGGTTTTCACCCCATTATTCTAAGGCACGAAATTGAATAGGTTAGGGGAAATTTTTTCAAGGCGGAAAGGATTCTCCATCCCAAGGTATGAATTTTAGATTGTTCATTCCCCCTTCCGATTCCCTAACACTCTAACAGTAATATAATACCCCTAAAGTGCCTAAGAGTAGACCCGAGAGTTAAAAGTTGAAAACTGCTGAAATAGGGGAAAATATCACAGAACGGGCAACGTAACGACGTGGTATCAAACCACAGATCGTTGTATGTAGTCGTGGTGATGGGAAGTCTTGGTGGCAGTAGAGACAATGGGGAAATCAATGACTCATTTCTTGGAACAACGAGTGGTTGTTGGAAGTCATAGGAAAGGCTGGGCTTAGCTGTTGGGGATACCACGGGTCGTCCAATGACTCGTGGTGAGAAGTGAAGACTCATGGTCACCGGTATTCATTTGGTTTCAAGAATTCCCAGTGCATGTAACAGATCAATACCACGACACATTGGAAGCAACCACGAGTCATTTTGAGGCTCGTGGTAAGGAGGTTCAGTTTTATGAAAGGGAAAAGAAACAATCGACTTAACGACCCATTGACAAAAGGACGAGTCATCCTGTCTATTTGTGGTTCATTTTTGGAGGCTAGTTCTCAGCAGCGCTTATGACGGGCCATACCACAAGTCGTCATTTCTTCTAACGACTCGTTGGTACGACCCGTTGGACCGACCTGGACAGTTTTCAGGGAAGATTCATTAAGGGCATTTTCAACTTTTTCATACAATAAGACCCTAAACTGCGTCGTTTTATCTTAGAAAAGGTGGGTTTTTAGATGGATAATCTATTCTAAGTCCACATTCATGCATGCAAGAGTATAAAGAGGTGATCAAAGGGTGATTCAAGGCTTCCTTCTTCAAATCCTTTCAATTCCTTCTTGGGCATTCAAGGGAGAGTAAGAATCAGTTATTTTCAAGTATGTAGGGTTATGAATGAGTGTTTTCGTTCACACCCATGCCCATCTCTTAGTATTCTATGAATATTTACTACAAATCTATTGGGGTTTTAATCCAATTTTTATGAAAAACGAATGATTTACAAGTGGGTGATTCTAAAGTGTGATTTATATTATATTTTATGAAATTAGATCAAATTTTATAATTATTTTGATTATTTAGTTGTGATTTCGATTTCTATTAAATTGAGTCTATTTAAGCATGATCTATGATAAATCGATTTATGACCCTTACTCCAATTGATAATATTTACAAGCCCAACATGATTTACGGGTTGAAATATGAATTTATTCAATTACCCATCATGATTTAATGATTCTCAAATTATATGCATGATCTAAAAATACTTATGATACCTATGATTCATGAATTATATTTTGTCCAACTCATGGACCTTATGTCATGGCTAGTTCACGTATGTATAAGTATGATTATGAATAGTACCCGAAAAAGAGGTCCGCCTTTCATCATCTATACCAGCTGCCACAAAAGAACCAAATGGTTTAACTAGCCCATGAATTCATGCATATTATACTATGAGCACTATATATGTTTTGGGAATACTATCGAGCACCGAGTAGGTTCGGGGCCTAGGTTCTGCCCCGGATCTCATAAACTACGTGCCACCGTAGGTATGCTGGGACCTCCCTTGTAACTTTCCCTAGCCCAAATGTCCCTTTTTATATGTGATCACGCCTTTTATGGTTCTACCCTTGGCAAGGTACGAACACCTTCCGACTAGGGTTACAAATCGGGCTTCATGTGTGCTCATATAAGGTATGTCAGTTAAGAAAATTTCCCACTGTTCCTCATGATTTATACATGTTTATGATTATGTGTTTTGGCTCAAGTTATGTTAAGTAAAGATTTTCTCCGATAATTATGATAATGTTTGTATTACGAATGTTTTGAAAACCTTGAGCCTTATGTTATGTTACGATGTTTACGATTTAAGCAATGACGTCCTACTCTTATGATCATTTATGAGTTTTATAAATTTTCAATGTCTGTTTTACTGACCTTGCATACTTGGTACATTCCACGTACTGACCATATACTTTCTATGTTGTATCGTTTCATGATACATGACCCAGCTCTCAAGCTCACTCGCATCCCTAGATCGTCTCAGAGTTTTCCTTCAGAATTTTGGTGATTCCTCATGTTCTGAGGGCTATTTGATAGATATGTTGTCACTTTATGTTTCAGTATTCATTCGGGTTAGTTGGGGGTATTGTCCCATCAACCCATCATTGTAGTAGAGGCTTTCGGACAGGATATAGAATTCAGATCATGTATGTCTAAGTGATTCGGGTAGTTTGATGTGTCATGTTATGCTATGTTTCCTCTATGAATTATGTTTAATTTTTCGTTACAATAAATGAAGTTAGATGTATGCTTATGCCATGGGTCGACTTGAGGCCTCTCGGGGTTCCTTGTCCCATGTTACGATCCAGGTCTATGTTCGGGTTATGACTAACTTGGTATCAGAGCAATAGGTTTGAAGTATCCAAGGGTGTCTGAAAGCCGCGTTAAGTAGAGTCTTTTTCATGGGTATGAAGTGCGCACACTTATGACGAAGAGGCTACGAGACATTTACGAAATGTTCCCTTCTTTCATGATATATGTCATGTGATGAAAAGTTTTTCCTATCCTTCTAATTTGTTCTATTTGTATTTGCAGAATCATGCCTCCATGCCGAGTGAACGTCAGAAGGAATGGAAATGGCAATGATCATGAGGGTGCCAATGGTGACGGGCATTAGCCAGCCCCACCCGTTCACAAGGAGAACGCACCAAAGCCAGCTACCCATGCTGAGTTTAGGGAAGCGATTCAGATGTTGGCACAGGGTATGGCTGCCTAGGTTCATAATCATACAGTGGCGCATTACCCTTAGAATGGGAATGCAGGACAGCTAAGGTGAGGAATTTCTTGAGGATGAGCCCTCCTGAGTTTAGGGGGTCCAAGGTGGGCGAGGATCCACACGATTTCATCGAGGAGATTCTGAAAATCACTCAGGTTATAGGTGTGAATAATAGGGAGTGTGTTGACTTGATCTCCTATCAGCTAAAGGAGGTGGCTCACATATGGTTCATGCAGTGGAGAGATGCGAGGGCAGTGGGTGCAGGCCTGATAGGTTGGGAAGAGTTCCATATGGCATTTTTGGATTGGTTCTTCCCTCTGGAGATGAGGGAGCCAAGGCGGCCGAGTTAGTTAATTTGAAACAGGGTGACATGTCTGTTTAGGAGTATGCATTGGAGTTCACCCATTTATCCAAGTATTCTCCAGAGTTGTTGGTGGATTAGAGGGCTTGAGTGAGTCATTTTGTGCATGGGGTGGCAGATTATCTAGATAAGGATTGTAGGATCGCCATGTTGCATCGGGATATCGACTTTCCCAGTATTGTGTTGCATGCTCAGCAGATGGAGTCGGTATATCGGAGGCAGAGAGAGGCCAATAGGGCCAGGACCGATAGTTACCAGACTTTTCAGGTCAAGTCGAAGGTGTACACCGTCAGCAGTCTCAATCGGGGTCCATTGCTCCAGCACCATCATCGACCGGTATGCCATTTAGACTCCGGGAGGTTCAGAGGAGCAGGGCTCCTAAGTCGAGGGGCCAGGGTAGCATGCAGATAGATCGCACTTTCCCATCTTGTTCAAGGTGCGGCAAGAACCATCCATGAGGTGATTAGTTGGCTCGGATGCTTGCTTCGGGTGTGGCATACCCGGATACAGACTTAGGGATTGCCCTTCAGCCAGGTCAGGGGTCGGTGGAGCTCGTATGCCAGCAGCCAGTTCTGCCGCTCCAGCAGCACATCCCCCTCAGCAGGGTGCCTCTACTAGTTCAGTAGGCGGTCAACACCAAACCAGATTCTATGCCTTAGCATCCCGTCAGGAGAAGGAGGTCTCCCTGGATGTGGTCACTGGTATGTTGTTTTCCATATTGATGTATATGATTTGCTATATCCGGGGGCTACCTTGTCTTTTGTGACACCTTATGTGGCCAGTAGCTTCGGAATTAGTCCCGATGTCTTGTCATAACCCTTCTCAGTTTCCACTCTAGCAGGTGACTCAGTTATAGCTAGATGGGTATATAGAGGTTTCTCAGTCTCATCCCTTTATAAGGTCACCTCAGTAGATTTGATAGAGTTAACCATGACTGATTTCGATGTTATTCTCAGCATGGATTGGCTATTTTCATGCTATGCTTCAGTAAATTGTAGAACCTGGGTAGTAGAGTTCAGATTCCAGGTTGAGCTTGTCTCAGAATGGAAGGGTAGTTTAGTTGTGCCTGTAGGTCGATTCATTTCCTACCTTAAGGTCAGGAAGATTATTTCTAAGGGTTGAATGTACCACCTAGTTAGGGTTAAGGTGTTGAGTCCAAAACCCCGACGATCCAGTCAGTTCCAGTAGTACGTGAGTATCTAGAGGTCTTTACTGATGATTTTCCAGGTGTTCCTCCCGAGCGGGAGATTGATTTCGGCATAGATCTTCTTCTCGACATGCAGCCTATATCTATTCCGCCCTACAGGATGTCTCTAGCCAAGCTAAAAGAGTTGAAGGATCAGTTGAAGAACCTGTTAGATAAGGGCTTTATTAGGACCAGTAAGTCTCCATGGGGTACACCAGTGTTGTTTGTCAGGAAGAAGGATGGTTCGCTTCAGATGTGCATTGACTACCAACAGTTAAACAAGATAACCGTTAAGAACAGGTATCCTTTACCCAGGATCGATAATTTTTTTGACTAGCTTCAGGGTGCAAGTGCTTCTCCAAAATTGATATCAGATTCGGGTATCACCATCTTGGGTTGGGGAGAGTGACATCCCAAAAACCTCTTTTAGGACTCGGTATGATCAATACGAATTTGTTGTTATGTATTTTGTACTAACCAATTCCCCTTCAACTTTTATGGATATAATGAACAGGGTGTTCAAGGAATATTTGGACATGTTCGTAATTGTGTTCATTGATGACATCCTTATATACTCTCGGAGCGAGGAAGAGCATGCCGCTCACTTGAGAGTAGTGCTTCAGACCCTCAAGGATCGTCAGTTGTATGCGAAGTTCAGCAAGTGTGAGTTTTGGTTGGACTCCGTGGCATTTTTGGGCCATGTGGTATCGCGCGAAGGCATAAAGGTAGATTCTCAGAAAATTGAGGCGGTGAAAAATTGGCCTAGACCGGTGAATCCTTCAGACATTCAGAGTTTCTTAGGTTTAGCTGGCTACTATCGGAGGTTTGTTGAGGGTTTCTCCTGCATCGCAGCACCTTTTTGACCAAGTTGACTCAGAAGAAGGTAAAGTTCTAATGGTCGGAGGCTTGTGAGAAAAGCTTCCAAGAGTTGAAGACTCGACTCACTTCAGCACCAGTGTTGACCCTACCCAAGGGTACCGATGGTTTTGTGGTGTATTGTGATGCTTCGAGAATTAGACTTGGGTTTTTGTTGATGCAGCATGAGAAAGTGATAGCATTTGCCGCAAGACAGTTGAAAGTCCATGAGAAGAATTACCCGACCCATGATCTTGAGTTGGCTACGGTGGTGTTTGCATTGAATATATGGAGGAATTACTTGTATGGGGTCCATGTGGATGTATTTATGGACCAAAAGAGCTTGCAATATGTGTTCACGCAGAAAGATCTCAATCTTCGGCAAAGGAGGTGGTTGGAGCTACTCAAGGACTACGATATGAATGTCCTTTACCACCCGGGTAAGGCTAATGTGGTAGCGGACACACTTAGTAGGCTCTCTATGGAGATTGTGTCCCACATGGATGAGGGAAATAAGGAGTTAGTGAAAGATTTCCATCGACTTGCAAGGTTGGGAGTTAGATTGGTCGACTCAACCGATGGTTGCATTATTGTGCAAAATGGATCAGAATCATCCTTGGTGACTGATGTGAAAGCTAGACAAGATGAGGATCCAATTTTTGTAAAGCTGAAAGAATCCGTTCAGAGTCAGAAGGTGGAGGTCTTCTCTTAAGAGGGAGATGGTATGTTGCGGTACCAGGGTCGTCTATGTGTTCCAGATGTTGATATTTGAGGGGTCGAATATTGCATTAGGCACATGGATCCAAGTATTCTATCCATCCGGGTGCCACCAAGATGTATCATGATTTGTGGGAAATATATTGGTGGAATGGCATGAAGAAGGATATTGCGGAACTCGTGGCCAAGTGCTCGAACTGTCAGCAAGTAAAAGTCGAGCATCAAAGGACAGGAGGCGTACTTTAGGATATTAGCATTCTCACTTGAAAGTGGGAAGATATTAATATGGATTTCATTACAGGCCTACCTCGTACTCGTCGACACTATGATTCTATATTGGGTGGTGGTAGATAGGTTGACCAAGGCTACATACTTTCTACTAGTCAAAACCACTGATTCAGCGGATGATTATGCCAAACTGTATATCCGGGAGTTGGTGTGATTACATGGAGTGCCCTTGTCAATTATCTCAGACCGAGGTACGCAGTTTACCTCACAGTTTTGGCGATCTTTTTAAAAAGGGATTGGGACTCAGGTTAAACTCAACGCAACATTTCATCCACAAACGTATGGTCAAGCGGAGTGGACAATCCAAACTCTCGAAGACATGTTGAGCTTGTGTGATGGACTTTAAAGGTAATTAGGATGATCACTTTCCCTTGATCGAGTTTGCTTACAATAACAGCTATCACTCCAGTATCCAAATGGCACCGTTTGAGGCTCTCTATGGGCGGAGATGTTGATCGCCCATCGAATGGTTTGAGGTCAGTGAGGCAGCTATGATAGGGCCAGATTCGGTTCATGAGGCTATGGTGAAGGTTCAGTTGATAAGAGACAGGCTGAAAATCGCTCAGAGTCATCAAAAGTCATATGTTGATGTGAGGAGGAGAGAGTTAGAGTTCGAGGTGGACGATTGGGTATTTTTGAAGGTATCTCCCATGAAGGGAGTCATGCGGTTTGGGAAGAAAGGAAAACTCAATCCCCGTTATGTTGGTCCTTACTGGATTATGAGAAGAGTTGGTAAGGTAGCGTATGAGTTAGACTTGTCCTCAAAGTTATCTTCCGTGCATCCTGTGTTTCACGTATCACTATTGAAGAAATGTTTGGGAGATCCAGCTTTAGTAGTTTCGGTGAATAGCATTGGTGTAAAAGATAGCCTTAGCTATGAGGAAATCCCGGTGGAAATATTAGATCATCAGATTCGGAAGATAAGGAATAAGGAAGTAACTTAAGTTAAAGTCTTATGGAGAAATCAACATGTCGAAGGAGCTACTGGGAAGCCGAAGCGGATATGATGGCTAAATACCCACATTTATTCTCTACCAGCTCAGTTCCAACTTGAGGTATCAATTGTGCTCTATGAATATATTTAGTTTTCATGTTCAGTTCATGTGTTCAAGTTTCTTTTATGTGTATGGGAAGCATGAGATCAGTTCAACTATGTGATATGAATCGGAGGTAGTCATTCCGTTAGTTTTTGGTTTAAATGATCAGTATTTGAATATAAGAATTGCATGTTTCTGTTTTCTTCTTGTTTCCTACATTCGAGGACGAATGTTCCCAAGGCGGAGATATTGTAATATCCCGAAAGTTTCTAAGAGTAGACCCGGGAGTTAAAAGTTGAAAACTGTTGAAATTGGGAAAATATCACAGAACGGGCGACGTGGTCGTTGTATGCAGTCGTGGTGATGGGAAGTCCTGGTGGCATTGGAGACAACGGGCGATGCAACAAATCATTTCTTAGTACAACGAGTCATCGTTGGCAGTCGTAGGAAAGGCTGGGCTTAGTAGTTGGGGATACCACAGGTCGTCCAACGACTCATGGTGAGAAGTGACAACCCATGGTCACCGGTCTTCGTTTGGTTGCAAGAATTTCCAATGCATATAACGGATCAAGACCACGACTCGTTGGAAGTCACCACGAGTCGTGGTGAAGCTCGTGGTAAGGAGGTTTAGTTTTGTGAAGGGGACAAGCAACGATCGACTTAACGACCCATAGGACTAAAGGACGAGTCGTCCTATCTATCCGTGGTTCAATTTTGGAGGCTACTTCTCAGTAGATCTTATGGCGGGCCATACCATGAGTCTTCATTTCTTCCAACAACTCGTTGGTACGACCCGTTGGACCGACTTGGACAGTTTTCAGGGAAGATTCATTAAGGGTATTTTCGACTTTTTCATGCTAAAGACCCTAAACTACGTCATTTTAGCTTAGAAAAGGTGGGCTTTTAGACGGATAATCTATTCTAAGTCCTCATTCATGCATGCAAGAGTATAGAGAGGTGATTAAAGGGTGATTCAAGGCTTCCTTCTTCAAATCCTTTCAATTCCTTCTTGGGCATTCAAGGGAGAGCAAGAATTAGTGATTTTCAGGTATGTAGGATTATGAATGAGTGTTTCTGTTCACACCCATGACTATTCCTTAGTAATCTATGAAAATTTACTACAAATCTATTGGGGTTCTAATCCAAACTTTATGAAAAACTAATGATTTACAAGTGGGTGATTCTAAAGTGTGATTTATATTATATTTTATGAAATTAGATCACATTTTATAATTATTTTGATTACTTAATTGTGATTTTGATTTCTATTAGATTGAGTCTATCTAAGCATGATCTATGATAAATCGATTTATGACCCTTACTTCAATTGATAATATTTACAAGCCCAACATGATTTACGATTTGAAATATGAATTTATTCAATGACCCATCATGATTTAATGATTCTCAAGTTATATGCATGATCTACAAGTACGTATGAAACCTATGATTCATGAATTATGTTTTGGCCGACTCACGGGCCTTATGTCATGGCTAGATCACGTATGTACAAGTATGATTATAATTATTATGGTTTAACTAGCCCATGAATTCATGCATATTATACTATGAGCACTATATATGTTTTGGGAGTAGTATCGAACACCGAGTAGGTTTTGGGCCTAGGTTCTTCCCCGGATCACATAAACTACGGGCCACCGTAGGTATGTTGGGACCTCCCTTGTGACTGTCCCTAGCCCAAATTTCCCTTTTCATATGTGATCACGCCTTTTATGGTTCTACCCTTGGCAAGGTACGAACACCCTCCTAACTAGGGTTACAAGTCGGGCTTCATGTGTGCTCATATGGGGTATGTCGGTTAAGATCTCCCATTGTTCCTCATGATTTATGTATGTTTATGATTATGTGTTTTGGCTCAATTCATGTTAAGTAAAGTTTTTCTCTTATAATTATGATTATGTTTATATTACGAATGTTTTGAAAACCTTGAGTCTTATGTTATGTTATGATGTTTACTATATGAGCATGACGTCCCACTCTTATGATCATTTATGAGTTTTTATGTATTTTCAATGTTTTTTTTACTTACCTTGCATACTCGGTATACTCCACGTACTGATCGCATACTTTCTTTGTTGTATTATTTAATGATACAGGACCCAGCTCTCAAGCTCACCCGCATCCCTAGATCGTCTCAAAGTTTGTCTTCAGCATTTTGGTGAATCCTCATGTTTCGAGGGTTATTTGATAGACATGTTGTCACTTTATGTTTCAGTATTCTTTCGGGTTAGTTGGGGATGTTGTCCCATCAACCCATCATTGTAGTAAAGGCTTTCAGACAAGATATAGAATTCAGCTCATGTATGTCTAAGTGATTCAGGTAGTTTGATGTGTCATGTTATGCTATGTTTCCGCTATGCCTTATGTTCAGTCTTCCATTATATTAAATGAAGTTAGATTTATTCTTGTGCCATGGGTCTATTTGGGGCCTCTCGGGGTTCCTTGTCTTGTGTTACGATCCGGGTCTATGTTCTGGTTGTGACAGGTAATGAGTGAACTTTAATGGTGACTTTCTATTTAAAAATCCTAGGTTGTGAAAGCTGGGGATTTTCGAATGAGAATGAGTAGGCATTGATTACTAGGCGTTAAAGTAGGTCATTAACACTTTCTAGAGTACCTGTGATTGTAAAACATTGATTTTGTGATAGTTGAGACCTAGAACTAGGTAAAGTTGGAATTTTTAACCTTAAAAACTATTTATAGAAGGTTAGAGGAGTAAAAAACTCATGAACTAGGTTGAAATGATCATGGTAGGTTTGAGTTATAATATTTTAGCCTGTGGTTATTGAATTAGACCGTAAATAACGGGAAGAAAGGAGTGGGTTGAGTTCCCAACGCATGATCAAAAAGATAGATTATTCATTGGTTCCTTAATGTTTGTTTCTAGACATTGAACATTCAAAGGCGCTAAGAAAAAACAAGGCTCCCACAGAGTAGTTGTATATTTCAGTTCGCAATCGAGGTAGGTCAAAGTTTAGGAGTTAAATTTTATTTAATAATTTGTATGTGTTATGATTTGACGAACATGATTAGTTGGTCTTCAAACACTAGTTTTGCTAGGATTATGATGTGTTAGTTATACTTGTATAACGAACTCTGAGATTATACTTTATAGTGTTGATTGTTGTGAATTTAAGTATATTGTGTTGATCAATGTGTTTCTCCTAATTGTGATATGAGTGACTTTAATGTGATGTGTAAAATCGTGCTAGTGGTGTAAATTGATACCTCTGACTGGGCATGTAAATGGACCATTTGATGGCATATGGAATAAGAGAATTAAAGTGGTTAGCATGTTATTATCCGAAGATGAGTGACTCATGCTCGAAGTGAGCATCCGGATGAGCAATTATGACATGTGTTGCTCGCGTCGGAGGAGAGCATCCAAACGAGTAGATGAGTAGGAGTAGGTACCACGCGCTGTACAACACATGAATTTCTAGAGTCTCTTGCAGGTCATGACTAGAAGGGCAAAAATAAGCCCCTTGGCATGTGTGTACAGAAATATTCAGTTATGTGTACAGATATACTTTTATGTGAAAGACACGTTACAGATGGTACAATATCAGTGAGAGGTCTGTGTGAGACCGGGTTAGTTCAAAAATAAGAACCTCATGAGACAGGGCTACCTACTTATGTGTTTTTATGTGTTTATGATTGGTTGTACATGTTTATGCCTTACTTGAAATTCTTGTAAACCTATAATGAGTTGACGAATTAATTATTGAGGATTTGGGTATGTAAACCTGTAATGAGTTGATTGTTGAGAAAATTTACTTGTTCGGGTAATTAAAAGATCAAACTTGGTATATGAACATGTTGTTGAGGAGATAATTCTGGTGAATGGATGAAAAATTAAGGTTGTCAATGTTAGTCGAGCTATTGCCTAAGCAGTATTTCTATAACGACACCTTTACTGCGGTGGCTAGACTGCTACCACGGTCCAGTACTACTGCAGCGAGGCCTAATCCAGTAAGCAGGCCAGCTTCCAACCCCGAATTGGTTTATATTAAATAATGTTCTAAGAAATCATTGTCTGTTTCGATTGTTGTATATTTATTTAATTACCATGTATACTTGTTATTACGTAAGGTCGGCCTATGATGCCTACCAGTATATAGTGGTTGTATTGATGCTACTCCTTTACTTCTTTTATAGAGTGAAGACTATGATCCAACAGGTTCTCTCGACCTTACCTCTAGTGTAGCAGTTGATGTTCGATCCGAAGGTGAGCTGATTCGTGCTTAGGCTGCCGAGGACCCTCTTTATTTGATGTCTTTTTGGATTCCAAGCATTGACTTGCTGTTTTGCTTATCTAACTACTCTTAGACTTTGTTCATCTAGAGTCCATTGTATAATGACTTTCAGTTCTTAGGATTGTAATAGATAGTTCTGTGAATATTTTCTTTTATTATTATAATACTTCCGCTATTTGATTCATGAGTTTTTCTTTTATTAGTATGAATGTTGAATTTGGATAGATTAGTTGAGGCATGACGGTTCACCCACTGGGGGGGGGGGTTAGTGTGGATGTCAATCACAGCCACTTGGGTTGTGACACTTTTGCTTCTCTTCTTTCATCGTGAACAATTAATTTCTTTACTAAAGCTGTGAACTCAATTGGCAAAGCCTAGAGATCTCATCTTGATTTTTTATAGTGAGTTTATAATTATATCTGATTGATCCTTGATTTTCAAGTTAGGCTTGGTGGTTGCAAACACCAATTCATGCCAATTTTGCCCTAATTACACTAGAGAAAAGTGATTAGGGTCTGATAGGATTAATCAACAAGAACTCAAGACGTTAACCTTGTTTAATAAATTCTCTTAAAAATAAGTTGAATTTACTTGACAGATTATAATTGGTTTGTTTGAACTCTGATTTCTTCGAGAGATTAGATCAAAAGAAGCAGTGCTTAATTGTTGAGAGACATTAAGTGATCATGTAGGGATTATCTGTATATAAATAGAAAATCACAATTGGGATCTTGATTGAGAATTTCAGGTGGAGCAACCCTAAATGAAAACACAACCTTAGTTCTTATTTATCACAATCATTTATATTATAGGTTACAAATTAGTTTTGGATATCAACTAATCCAATCCTTATTCAAAATATTTCGTTAGACGTCAAATCATATATTTCATCACTCTAGTAACCATTTCTTACCTATTTCCTGTTAGGATTTGACCCCGACTCATAGTTGGTAAATTATATTGAATACAATTATATCCACTTTTTCACTATTGCGGAGTGGATTTAGACTTTATCACCCCATTTATCAATCGTCCCGTTGGACAACCCAACTTAAAAGATACTAATTCCAGTTCAAATGAAGATATGGGGCAATAAATCGTTCATAAATTTAAAGTTAAAATGTGTGATAATATTTTTGCTCAATATTAAAGGATAATTTATATATTTCTTTAAAGTTTAATTTTAATGATTAGAAATTAAAGTAAAAGTAGCGTAATAGATATGACATGATCATATTTAATTTAATGATATAAATTTAATGGAGGGGATGACAGGCTTTTGTTATGGGGAGGGGAGGATTGGAAAGAGAGCCATTGAGAATGTAATTAGCAATCCAATGGTTAGCGGCTTCAGTATAATGGACGCCATCCCAACTGATGACAGCGGAAGGGTTATCGCAAGATCCTGTGTATATCTCTGTTCCATTATTAATTCTCTCTTTCTTCCCACACCAAACATCGTTTCCATTTTCGTGATAGCCGCAGCAAATCTTGGATGCCTCCTCGAATCCTGTAAAATTAAATATTTAAAAAAAAAAACATATTATTGACGAACAGGTCTCATAAGTCATATCATAAAACAACTGTTTTAAACCTTATGTTACGGAAAAATGGTTGGTGGATTTCATTAAAGTCATTGCATACTGTTTTAGTATTTGTAAAAATCAAAATAATATTTCTTATATCACTTTTTATGACACAATTATTGTTTGAAGAGTTAAAAGAATTTTTTTTTGTTGATCGAGATTATTTTACATGTTCTTTAAATATTTTAAATTGTGAAT
>JACEIK010005786.1:66640-93682 GCA_018107945.1 Datura stramonium
TTTACCCTGTAGTCCAGTCCCTGTAGGTTCGACATTCCGGTTCTTAAAAAGGGCCACTGTATTACTTGTACAACCCGTACACTTGCGGGCTCATCATCAGGTAAGTAAAACGGACATTTAAAATATATAAAAGCTCATGAATGATCATAAAGTAGGACAACATGATCATAACATAAATAACATATGATAATATAAGGCTCAAGATTTTCAAAACATTCATAACTTAGTCGTGACTTTATTGAAAATGTCTTCAGCCAATATACATAATCATAAATATGCATAAATCATGCGGAATAGTGGGAGATTCTCATAACCGACATACCCCATACAAGCACACATGGAGCCCAACCTGTTACCCTAGTTGGAAGGGCGTACATACCTTGCCAAGGGTAGAACCATGAAAGATTTGATATTCACTATGAAAAGGGGCCATTTGGGAAAGGGGACAGTCACAAGGGAGGTCCTATCATGTCCTACGGCGGCACGTAGTTCTGAGATTCGGGGCAGAACCTAGGCCCCGAACCTACTTGGTGTTAAATACAACTCCTAAAACATATATAGTTCTCGTATTATATTATGCATGAGATTCATGGGATAGTTAAATCATGATAATCATAAACTTACTTGTAAATACGTGAACAGTCCATGAGGGTAAGGCCCGTAAGTCGGCCAAACCATAATTCGTAAATCACGGGATTCATGCATACTTATAGATCATACATATACTTGAAAATCATCAATCATAATGGGTATTTGAATAAATTCATATTTCAAATCATAAATCATGTTTGGTTTATGATTATCAACGATTGAAGTAAAGATCATTACTCGATTCATCATAGAACATGCATAATTGGGCTTAATTTAATAGATATTGAAATCAATAATTTTATAATCAAAATAGTTGTTGAATCTGATCATAATTTAGAAAATATAATATAAATCACAAAAGGAAATAAACCATTAATAGATCATTATAATTTCCACAACATTTGAGTTAAAACCCCATAAGATTTTTTATCAACTTTCATAAATTAGGAGAGATTAGGCATGAGTGTGAATGAAAACATCAATTCATAACCCTATATACCTAGGTAAGATCAATTCTCACCACTCCATGAAAGCCCAAAGGGAAATTGATGAAGAACACTTTGAAGACTAGCTAGATCACCTCTAAACTTTTCTAACTTTGCATGCATGAGAATGAATAGGCTAGAAGGGATTGACCTATCTTAATACACTTAGAAAATAACTTAAAACGACGTAGTTTAGGACCTTTGGGCGTAGGAATGATGAAAATACCCTTAATAAAAAACCCTGAAAAATCTGCACTAGGTGAACTAATGGGCATACCAACGAGTCGTCGGAGATACCACGACTCGTGGTATCCATCCTTCATCTGCACTGCCAAAACCCTGATCTCATATTTGACCCATGAATCTACAGGATGAGTCTTCCTCTCATCCAACGGGTTGTTGATTCAATCGTTGTTCGCCCCCTCCAGATCCTGCACTGGTCCTTCTAACGAGCCTCACCATGACTAGTTACTTCTCACGACAGTCGTGGAATGACCCGTTACATCCCCTAATGTTGAAGTCCAGTACCCACCACGGTTACAAACGATGACTCATTCCCAAAAATGAGTCGTTACATCACTCGTTGTTTCCACTGTCACCAGATCTACACTTCCCACGAGTGCTTCCAAGGGGTCGTTGGTCGGACCAACAATCCATTGGGTCGTCCGTCCTGCAACATTTTTCCCAATTTTCAGCCAACTTCCATTTTTGATCCCAGGTCTAATCTTCGGCACCTTTAGGGTATTACACTCTTCTCTCGCTTTTTCTTCTTCTTTGGGGTCTCGTTTCCAACATCTATTGTGTCCCAATGCACGCTTGCGTACGCGGTCATACAAGTAATATAGTGACTCTGAGGAGCTAGATGTCAAACCCACAGAGACTGGACTATTTAAGCAAATATTTAAGTTTAGGTGTTAATTTAAATTTCACAAGTGTTGGTTTTAGAGATTTTGATTGTTTTAAATAAATCTAAGTGATAATCACAAAATAATCGAGAAACAATAATAAGAAGTATCAAGAGTTAAGTCCTGACAATCATGCGATGCTACAATTCACAGTGATTAAAGTATATTAAATTCAATTATTGTCTCATAGAGTTAATATGAAGTGTTCATGATCTTTCAATTCTCTAAACACAACAAAATAGTCTCATATCTACATCATTGAGCGGGGATGTGACATCCTAATTCGTGAGCAATTCAACATTATGGATGTGGGTTACGGGATTTATGCCCTTGATTATGGACTTTCGTACCTCTAATCATTTAACCTAACTTAGTTTCACAACTACTTCTATGAGTAGTGATGTGATAATTCTAAGTCGGTGTCTAGCTATGTTCTCATTTAATTAACAAAGCAAGGCAAATTAGGAATAATTATTATACTAACCGTGAATCCTATCTTGAAGACGAGAACTTTCTCCCTACATTCTTTCGTTCTAACCTAGGGTTACTCTTTTGAGCTTTTGTCTACTCTTAATAAGTTTGTTTCAATGGTGATCAAGCATTAAAACAACAATTAATAAGAATTCAAGACAAAACAACAATGAAACTTGAACCAAAAATGAATTCATGCAATTACATTCATATTATGTGGCCTCAACCCTAGAAGAGGGTTTTAGCAACTCATGTTCATACAATAATTCAAAAACATGTTTGAACTAAAGTATTTACAAGAATGGATAAAAGAGAATAAGAGAATCAAACCCTAAGTAGAAGTTCCTTTGTTCTCCCTTCACTCCTTTCCATTCTTCCCAAAATATTTCGTGATAAATGATTTTAGATGCTAAGGGTTTAATTTGTAGGACGTGAGAAATTTCACATTTTTGTCGAGCATGGACTAGCTCTGTGTCATGCTACTGTTGTCCCTGAATGGCCTCCGTGACACAGAGCCATCACGCCTGCCTACTGGAATACGGCATCGAGTTGCCATGTCATTGTGCTGGTGCGCGGTTCCGCGCATGGCACGACATCCATCGCACAGGTCGCAGGGCGTGGCACGATGCCATCGATCGCTTCTACTGCTGCTTTGCACCTTGCGCATATGTGCATGCCCTCGCGTGGCACGGCAGTGAATGCAGAGCAGGGCATCATGACACGCTGCCTGGTGCGCCTTCTATCGGCGTGGCACTCTAGGTGGCACGGCCTTGACACCATGTTGCTTTCTTCATGCGACTTCTTTGCAATCACTTCCATGTTTTCCTCTTGTACATTAAACATCATTTTCAGCCCTTCCTAAGCATAAATCACCTACAAAACATGGGATAATCACTTTGGTTAGTTCATGCACCCATACATATAAAATACATGATAATGTAATCATCTCAATCAACAAACATGACTCGAAATACGGTATAACATAGCATTTGGGCACGTAATTATACCCAATATCACTATTATCACACCCCGAGTCTACACCTTGGACGGTACACGGTTCTTCGTGTCACAAGAAACCCTAAGTCAAATCATGGTCTATCATAACACTGGCATTCTGAGTAACTATAAATAGCAGAAGCTTTAAAATAATGACATAAAGCATTTATGAAAATAAAGATGAATTATAAAGTTAAATCAACTGAAACAAAGCTACAAGTCTGAAAGCCAACTACAACTAATGAGTTACTGGGACAAGCCCCCAGCTAACTTCAAGTCTAAATAAAAGAAAAAAAATGAAAGAAAAAAATCTCCGACCTCAAAAGATGAGCACTCACAACAGATGCTGCTAAGAAACACTGAGCAAGATTAACGATGCTGTGTCTGAGAACCTGCAGTTGTATCATAGAACGATACAGCATAAAAGGTATGCGTCAGTACTTTGAATGTACTAAGTAAGTGAGAGAAAACATACACAAGGAATAAAAATGCTAAACTGAAAAGACATGCAATGACCAACTGAAACTGCTGAACTGAATAACTGTAATAACTGAGATGGTCGGAAAGACCCTGTCTGATAGTCAAGGACATGCCCTAAATTTGAGGTACTAATCTAAAATACTATACTAAACTGATCTGAACTGACTAATTTGATACTGAACTGAGCTTACTAGTGGGAGAGTCTATAACCGACATATAACCACGTGAGCTAGACGTGGAGTCCGATGTATACACCCTATCGGTAAGACCCAATATACCTTGTAAGGGTATAAAGGCATGAACTGGGTGATCAAAGGTCTAGGGCCATGAGGCCAATAAAAAAATAATCTACAGTGGCAACGTAGTTCTGGGAACCTGGGTGTGCTGGAACCTCGGTCTGCTCGGTTCTAAGTCCTACTCCCACTAGATAGTCCTAGACTGATTGCTAAGTTGATAACTCGAAATTGGAGTCCAATACTAGTCAGGAATTCCTATCTGTAAGCACCCTGAGAGTCTTATCGGACCAGATTCTATAAATGGGTTCTAAGACTGGTCAGAGCTGCTTATCTGGAAGCGTCATGACCATCTAAAGAACAAACTGTAATATGAAGTTGGGGTCCTAAGGCTGGTCAGAGCTGCTTATCTAAAAGTATCATGACCACCTAAAGAACCACTAAAACTAATACTGAGTCTAATTCTGATAACTGGAAGGCACTTCTGACACCTCGAGAGTTTCTACAGTCAAACTAATCGATTTACATTTCTGACTAACCCTAGATATTCTAACATTTTGACTGAAACTGAACTGAAAATAATCTGACTGAGATTTAAATACACCTAACAATATGGAAATCCCCAACACTGATAGAATCAAACAAATTATGATATTTAAACACTATTGCAAGGTTCTAGTCTTTCTACATTCAAGGACTAGGGCTAGATTTCACTTTATAGGAACAAGCAATAACATAGTCACAACCTGGTGAAAAAATATCTATAATTAATGTAAACAATGATCCACATGAATTAAATGAAATCTGACAAGTAATTTCTTCACATTCGAAAGTTTCAACTCTAGAACTAATAGAGAAGACAAGGAAGATTTTGGGGGACACAAGGGAAGAACTATTCCCTTGTTGAATTCCCACATACCAGGCTAAAATTTCCTGGAGAAGGAAGATTGAATTGCATCAATGAATGAGGAACCCTAGACCTTGCTTGAGAGCTCTTGAGAGAGAAGTTGCATTACTTTTCTGAGAATCTGAGTGTGAATGAGGGGGAAACCACTTAGTTCCTCTAAATCTCCTCAAAATAACTCAAAACGATGTAGTTTAGGGTCTAGGAGGTTAGAAAATTACTGAAATGCTCTTAGAAAATTCGCAGGAAAAACTGACTGCCAGTCCCCACGAGGGACTCAATGTCTCGTGCCCAGTGACCACAATTAATGGTCACTACACTACCCAAGAACATGTTGGTCACCATGAGGGACATCACGACTGGTGGTGTACCTAATGGCTCGTGGTGACCCATTCGTCAACTACAATGCCAAATTCTCAACTCCCTAAACCATACTGGGTCACGGGTCCCCTAACGGGTCGTGGCATGGACCACGACTCGTGGTGCCTAGTCATTAGGTGCACTGCCTACTTTTTCCTGGTCTTAAATTTATTCTTGACCCGGATCACATCACGACTCATAGTCACACCCGTGGTCACCCCATCTTTTTTAAAATTTTCAACCAAATCCAAATTGTTCCCCATAAGTCACTTCAGGACTCGTGGCCTACCCCACGGGTCACGGGAAAACTCATTCTGTGATCTGGTGCAGAAAATCCTATTTCCTCTATTTCAACTCTCGGGTATGGACATAGGGTTTCTAGGATATTACAATATCTCACCCTTGGGAACATTCATCCTTGAATGTTGGGAAACACACAGGAAAGCAGAGAATTTCAATCATTATACTCAAATACTGATCATGAAAGCTGAAAACTAACAGAATGACTTTCTTCGAACTGAAGCACAAGTCTAAAGTGAATTCACTAATCATACACATATCATTTACTTGAAATAAACTGGAACACACGAACTGAAAAGAGTTTTAGGGAGGAAATTGATACCTTAAACTGAAGCAGAGCAAGAAGAGAACAAATGTGAGTATTTAGCCATCATATCTGCTTCGACCTCCCACGTAGATCCCTCAACCTGCTGATTCCTCCACAAGACTTTGACTCAAGCTACCTCCTTGTTCTTCAGCTTACGAACCTGACAGTCAAGGATCTGAACTAGGACCTCTTCGTACGAAAGACTATCTTTCACTCCCACACTGTCCAATGGCACAACTAAAGTTGGATCGTCGATGCACTTCTTCAATAGTGACACATGGAATACTGGGTGCACAGATGCCAACTCTGAAGGTAATTCCAGCTCATAAGCTACCTTGCCAATTCATTTCAGAATTCTGTAGGGTCCCACATATCATAGACTGAGCTTTTCTTTCTTTCAAAATCTCATCACCCCTCTCATGGGTGAAATTTTTAGATAAACCCAATTATCCAATGCAAACTCTAATTCTCTTCTCCTTACATCAGCATAAGATTTCTGATGGCTCTAAGCTGTTTTCAATCTTTCTGTGGTGAGTTGTAACTTCTGCACAACTTCATGAACAGAGTCTGACCTGATTAAAGTAGCTTCACCAACCTCAAACCACCCTATAGGAGATATGCACCTCCTACCATACAATGCCTCAAATGGGGCCATCTAGATACTGGAGTGGTAGTTGTTGTTGTATGCAAACTCGATGAGAGGCAAGTGATGATCCCAACTGCCCTTGAAATCGATCACGCACGCGCTCAACATATCTTTTAGGGTCTGAATAGTCTGCTCATCTTGTCCATCTATCTGAGGGTGAAAAGTTATGCTGATTTTGGCCTGGGTACCAAGTCCCTTCTAAAAGGACTTTAGATGTGAGAGGTGGACTGGGTACCTCTGTCTAAGATAATGGACAAGGGCACCCCATGAATTCTGAATAAATCCCAGATATAAACCTCACATATTCCTCAGTTGAATCTGTAGCTTTAACTAGGAGGAAGTGTGCTGACTTAGTCATCCGGTCTACTATCACCTAGATTGAATCATGCTGCCGACGAGTCCGAGGTAGGTCCATAATAAAATCCATATTTACTTCTTCCCACTTCCATGTGGGTATGTTGATATCTTGAGTCATACCTCCCGGTATCTGGTGTTCTACTTTTACTTGCTGGAAGTTCGGGCACTTGACAACTAATTCAACGATATCTCTCTTTATGTCGTTCCACCTGTAAATATCCCATAAATCATGGTACATATTAGTAGCACCAAGGTGGATGGAATATCTCAAATTGTGTGCTTCAACCAGTATTTGCTGTCTCAAATCACCCACATCTGGTATGCACAATCTACCCTGATAACAAAGTACACCATCTCCCCCTTGGGAGAAAGCCTCCACTTCCTTTCTAAGAACTGCTTCCTTCAATTTAATCAGTATTGGATCTTCATCCTACCTTGACTTAACTTCAACTACTAATGAGGAATCTGATCTACTCTGCACAACTACTCCGCCCTCAGCTGTATCAACCAACTGTACTCCCAACCGAGCTAATCTATGGATATCCTTTGCCAGCTCCTTTTTGCCTTCCTCAACATGAGCCACCCTCCCCATAGACACTCTGCTCGGGGTATGAGCCGCCACATTGGCTTTTCCCGGGTGATATAGCACTCTCATGTCATAGTCCTTCAGTATCTCTAACCACCTTCTCTGATAAAGATTTAGGTCTTTCTGACTGAACACATAGTGAAAGCTCTTGTGATCGGTGAAAACATCCACGTGAGCCCCATACAAGTAGTGTCTCCATATTTTAAACGCAAACACCACCGCTTCTATCCAGGTCATGAGTTGGATAATTCTTTTCATGAACCTTGAGCTTTCTGGAGGTGTAGGTTATCACCTTACCCCGCTGCATCAGAACACAATCGAGTCCAACTCTAGAAGCATCAGAATACACTACAAACCCATCTGATCCTTCCGATAGGGTCAACACTGCGACGGTAGTGCGTCGAGTTTTTAACTCCTAGAAACTCTCCTCACACGCATCTGACCACTGAAATTTCACCTTCTTCTGAGTCATCCTAGTCAGAGGGGCTGCTATAGAGGAAAAGCCTTTCACAAAACGTCAGTAATAACCAACTAGACCCAAGAAACTTTTGATTTCTGTTGGGGACGTAGGTCTAAGCCAGTATTTCACCGCTACTATCTTTTGAGGATCCACCTGAATACCCTCACCCAAGACCACATGACCTAGAAAAGTCACGGACTTCAACTAGAATTTGCATTTGCTGAACTTGGAAAACAACTGGCGGTATCTGAGTGCCTGAAGCACTATCCTTAGGAGATTAGCATGCTCTTCCTCATTTCTGGAGTATACCATAATGTCATTGATAAATACAATGACGAACATATCCAGATATTGCTTGAAGACTATGTTCATCATGTCCATAAAAGTTGCAGGGGCATTTGTGAGTCCAAAGGACATAACCACGAACTCATAGTGACTATACCAGGTCTTGAAAGTTGTTTTCGATATTCCACACTCTCTAACCCTTAACTGATGATACCCCGAACTGAGATTAATTTTTGAGAAACAAATGGCTCCTTGAAGCTAATCGAACAAGTCATTAATCCTAGGTAGGGGATACCTGTTCTTGACTGTGACCTTGTTCAATTGACGGTAATCGATGCACATTTTGAAGGTACCGTCTTTCTTCACATGAATAGTACTGAGCACCCTAGGGAGAGATGCTAGGTCTGATAAAACCTTTATCAAGAAGGTCCTTTAGCTACTCCTTCAACTCCTTAAGCTCAACTGGAGCCATTCTGTAAGGAGGGATGGAGATAGGCTGAGTATCTGGGAGAAGGTATATTCCGAAGTCTATTTCCCGCTCAAGAGGAACTCCAGGAAGATCTTCGAGAAACACATCAGGGAACTCGTTGACAACTAGGACTGATTGGATAGTTAGGGTCTCAGAGATAGAATCTTTGGCCCGAACTAAATGGTAAATGCACCTTTTGGAAATAAGATTTCTGGACTTAAGGTAGGAAATAAACCGACCTTTAGGCGCTGAACTACTGCCTGTCCACTCTAAAGATGGCTCATTAGGGAACTAAAACCGGCTCATTAGGGAACTAAAACCTGAAAACCCTAGTTCTGCAGTCAACTGAGGCATAACCGAAGTGTAACCAATCCATGACATGAATGAGGTCAAAGTCAACCATGTCTAACTCTACAAGGTCAGCTGGAATGACTTTATTGAGGATTGCGACTGGGAAGTTTCTATACACCTAGCTGGCTCTAACTGACTCGCCAACTAGGGTGGAGACTGAGAATGGTTTTTAGAGGACCTCTGGACTAATATCAAACTAGACTGCTACATAGGGAATCATGAACGAAAGGGTGTCTCCTGTATCTAGTAAGGCATACATGTCTAGATGAAAAAGGCGTAACATACCCATGACCACGTCAAGTGAACTCTCCCGATCTTGACGAGAAGACAATGCATAAAAATGGTTTTGGCGCTGACCGCCATCTGTACCTAAAGTGTTGTCTTGTTGAGTTGGTCGGCCTACTGGAGCTGCTGAAGTAGTGGATTATGACCTACCCCATCCCGCTGACGGGCATTCCTTAAGCTGATGACCAAGCTGTCCACGATCAAAATAGCCCTCATGATCCTAAAGACACTCTCCTGAATGGTTCTTGCAAAACTTAGGGCAAGTTGGGTTGCGATTGCTGGCGCTGAAGCTCTAGGACTGAGAGCTAGATGCTCAACCTCTCCAATTCTTGTGGGATCAAAAAGTAGGGGCGCTATTTGAACTAGATGTTGGAGCCCTCTGCTACTACTATTGTTGCTGCTGTGGGCGGCTACTACCACCAGATCTCTGATGGCCATAATCTGTATGGTCGTTTCATGCTCGTTTTTCTCTCCCACTTCAAATCTTTCAATTTGTTTGCCTCTATTCACTGGGAATGAACTATGAGACTGGAGAGATCGATGTCCTTGATAAGCATCGCTCTCCTGAACTCCTTAAGGACCATATTCGAACCTCCATTCATAAATTTTAACATGCGAGCCCTTGGCTTGGCTACCATCTCTGGAGCATTCTTAGATAACCTGGTGAACTCTAGTGCATATTCTTCTACTATCCTGTTTCCTTGTTTCAGATTCATGAACTCCACCACTTTCACCTCCCTGATCTCCCGAGGGAAGAATCTGTGTAGGAAGGTTGTGGTGAAATCCTCCCATTCCACTGGTCCTGCTCCCACTGGCCTCCCCTCTTTCCATTACTCGTACCAGATCTGGGCTACCCCTTTCAACTAGTAGGCAGCCAAGTCGACACTCTTCGAGGAACTGACACCCATAATCCGGGTGATCTTTCTAATCTCGTCCACAAACTCCTGTGGGTCCTCTCCCACCTTAAATCCATGAAAATCTAGAGGGTTCATCCGAGTGAAATCCCACACTCGGACAGCTGTTGTAGACCCATTATTGTTGATCAGAACCGCCTGCTAGTTCACCTAGTTGGTAACTATCCGAGCAAGCAGTTGGATAGCCGCCCTAAACTCTGTAGTGGACACAGAGTCGTCCTGAGGTGCTGCTGGAGTCGGTGGGGCAGGTCGATGAGCGTTACCGGCCCTTCTTCCTTTACCACGTCATGGAGGCATAATCCACTGAAATGAAATGGAACACGAGTTAAGGGAACAATTCTGGAATTGAATCTCAACGCATGATAAAGAGTATGAATAAAAGGGAATTTTCCTAATAACATCTCGTAGCCTCCCTGTTATAATTGTGACATGTTTCACACCCATGAAAGAGACTCTGCTCGATGCAGCTTTCAGACATCCAAGGATACTCTAATGTTAGTGCTCTGATACCAAGTTTTTCACACCCTGAGTCTACGCATTGGATGGAACACGGTACTTGGAGTCACAAGCAACCCCAAGTCAACTCATGGTCTATCATAACACTGGCATTTTGAGTAACTATAAATAGTGGAAGCTTTAAAATAATGACATAAAACATTTATGAAAATAAAGCTGAATTATAAAGTTAAATCAACTGAGAAAAAGCTACAAGTCTGAAAGTCAAGTCTGTGTCTGAAAGACAACTACAACTAATGAGTTACTAGGACAAACCCCCAGCTAACTTCAAATCTAAATAAAAGAAACAAAATTCAATGAAAAAAAATCTCTGTCCTCGAAAGATGAGGACTCACCACAGATGCCGCTAAGAAACTTTGAGCGAGGTCGGCTAACGGTGCTATGTCTGAGAACCTGCAGTTGTATCATAAAATGATACAGAATAAAAGGTAGGCATCAGTACTGTGAATGTACTGAGTAAGTGAGAGAAACCATACGTAAGGAATAAAAATGTTGAACTGAAAAGACATGCAATGACCAACTGAAACTGCTCAATTGAATAATCGTAATAACTGAGATGGTCGGAAAAACCCTGTCTGATGGTCAAGGACATGCCCTAAATATGAGGTAATAATCTAAAATACTGTACTGAACTAATCTGAACTAACTAATCTGAGACTGAACTGAGTTGACTAGTAGGAGAGTCTATAACCGACATATAACCACGTGAGCTAGACGTAGATTCTGATGTATACACCCCATCGGTAGGACCCAATATACCTTTCTAGGGAATAAATGCATGAACTGGGTGATCACAGACCAATAAAAATATAACCTACGGTGGCAATGTAGTTTTTGAAACCTGGTTGCGCTGGAACCCCAATCCGTTCGGTACTAAGTCCTACTCCCACTAGATAATGCTAGACTGACTGCTAAGCTCATAGCTCAAAATTGGGGTCAAAGACTAGTCAGGAATACCTATTTGGAAGCACCCTGAGTGTCTTATTGGACCGAATTCTGTACCTGAGTTCTAAGACTGGTCAGAGCTGCTTATCTGGAAGTGTCATGACCATCTAAAGAACAAACTGTAATCTAAAGTTGAGGTCCTGAGGTGGTCAGAGCTTCTTATTTGAAAGTTTCATGACCTCCTAAAGAACCACTAAAACTGATACTGAGTCTAATTCTAATAACTGGGAGGCACTACTGACACCTCGAGAGTTTTTGTAGTCAAATTGATCAGCTGACATTTCTAACTAACACTATATATTCTAACATTTTGACCTAAACTGAACTGATAATAATCTGACTGAGATTTCAATACAACTAACAATATGAAAATCCCCAACACTGATAGAATCAAGCAAATTCCAATATTTAATCACTATTGCAAGGTTCTAGTCTTTCTACATTCAAGGAGTAGGGCTAGATTTCACTTTACAAGAACAATAAATAACATAGTCCGAACCTGGTGGAAAATATCTACAATTAGCATAAAAAATGAACCACGTGAATTAAACAAAGTCTGACAAGTAATTTCATCGCATTCAAAAGTTTTAGGGCTAGAACTGATAGAGAAGACAGGGAAGATTTTTTGGGACACAAGGGAAGAACTATTCCCTTATTGAATCCCACACACCTAGATAAAATTTCCTGGAGAAGGAAGCTTGAATTGTTGTAATGAATGAGGAACCCTAGACCTTGCTTGAGAGCTCTTGAGAGAAAACTTGAGATACTTTTCTGAGAATCTAAGTGGGAATGAGGGGAAAAACTGCTTAGTCACTCTAAGTCCCCTCAAAATAACCCAAAATGATGTAGTTTAAGGTCTAGGAGATTAGGAAATTACTAAAACACCCTTAGGAAATTCGCAGGAAAAACTGAATGTCAGTCCCCACGAGGGACTCAATGGCTCGTGCCTAGTGACGATGACTCGTGGTCGCGGTCGTTGAGTGCACTGCCCAAGAACATCTTGTTGGTCACCACGAGGGACACCACCACTCGTGGTGTACCCAACGGCTCGTGGTGACCCACTCATCAACTACACAGCCAAATTCTCAACTCCCCAAACCATACTGGACCACGGGTCACCTAATGGGTCGTGGCATGGACCACGACTCGTGGTGCCTAGTCGTTAGGTGCACTTCCTTCTTTATCCCGATCTTCAATTTATTCTTGACCATGGATCACATCACAACTCGTGTTGTTGACCACGACTCGTGGTCACCCTATTTTTCCAAATTTTCAACCAAGTCCGGATCGTTCCCCACGAGTCACTTCACGACTCGTGGCCTACCCCACGGATCACAGGACGACTCGTTCTGTGATCGGGTGTAGAAAATCCTATTTTTTCTTTTCAAATCTCGGGTCTGGTCTTAGGGTTTCCAGGGAATTACAACTACTCACACTTAAAGCCTTATTCATCCTCAAACAACTCCATTACATCTCATGCACATGAAGGACTCACATATGACCAATTGAAGCAAGATGATTCAAGCTAAGACTACAATGATTGTTTCAGATAGGAAGTTTAAGATAGAGCATGTAGTATATAACCACTAAAATCACATACAACTAAGTTAAGACTTCTTAGCCTCAAGAATCGACTCTCAAACTCAGCAAACTCATGCAAATTAACTAATCAAGAAATCAGACATGAATTTTATCCTTCATCGAACATGTGCCCTCATAACAAGAGAGATACCCATTTTTCACTCACAATTTTCCAAATTATAACATCTATGAGTATATGAATAAGAATTCAACTCATTCTCAAAAAGAATTCACATGCAACATGTATTAACCCATAAGCTTGCCTTTAGTGTTTTAGTTCATTCATTTAGGAATGTTTGAAAGTAATATCAAGTAGGACTTATCGGGTTGTAATGTAAGCTAAGGGACGGGTAGGTACCATTCTGTCCAGTAATACTGATTATCTTCCTCAAGCGCATTTCATACATCACACTCTCTTTATGTACATTTCTTCTCTTTTTTCACCTTTATTCTTTCCACTCATCAATTCCTCTTTTGTTTCCCCAGTTCATTATGCATACTAGCTTATTATTAAGGAGTACTTAGGAACTTTTTCATTCTTTTGCTCTCGTACTCCCTACCCATACTTATGCATTTTCAAACAATTGCACCTTTAGTTTTTTCTTCAACCCCCACAACCAATATCTTCCTTTTTTCATGATTCTCACTCCTTTACTCTTTTGCAACTTTCACTTAAGCACTTAGGAGTTTTGGATCAAATTCAAGGCTTATTAACTTTCATCATGGTAGCAAAGAATAGGCTAAAGGCTCAATGGAGCTAACTAGGATCATATCTCAGGGATAGGTAAAGCAAAGGATAAATTTAAGCTCATTCAAAGAAATGCCTAAATCATCTCCTACTATTAACATTCGTCATTTTGTTTTGTATATACACCAGGAAAGTTCTAGAAACTATACAATAGCATGGAATATACAATATCCTCACACTTAGTGCAGATGCTCAATTCAAGACAAATTCAGTAGACTCTTAACTCAGTTAATCACAAGAATTCAGAATCAAGCATACAGAGTCATATTCGAGAGCCTACAAATCTCAAACAAAGTTATACAATCGCTGAACATGTCTCTCAATCAACACCACTTGCATCTAACAACCATGTATAGCAATCAGATAGAATATCAAGCTATCAATTAGTTAAGGGTTCAAAAATAACACCTATTTACTAATTTTCCCTCAAGACGGCCATCATCCATCCATCATCGGGAAAAGTCCCTAACTATGACTAAACAGCTATTTACAAACAACGGAAAAATTTTATTTCTCGGTTCAAAATCCCCCCTTCAAAAAAGAACTGAAAAGAAAAACCAAAAGGTGGGTGAATAGTGCTCAACAAACATTTTTTCAACAAACACATGATACCCAGCACCACATTCACCCAAAATCACTTAGCACAAAATTTTGAAATTTTCCTCACCCCACACTTAAAATATGTTGTGTCCCCAAAGAATCATTTACAATTAAAAAAGGGTGAGAGATACTTCTTGAGGCCTCTAGGCCTAGCTAGCAGCATGTTTTCCTCTAATTTCGAAAATATGAGCATCAACCCCACACTTGTAATTTTTCATGCTCCGTAGCTTCCTCTTCTAAGGGTACTCAGACTTCCCCTCAATCTGTGCTTAAATCACCAAAACAAAAACAAACAAAAACAAAAAGTGAAAATAAACAAAATACAAAAAAAATGAACAGATATTATACTTGTGGTACTCTTGGGTTGCCTCTCAAGTAACGCCTGATTTTATGTCGCGACATGAAGTGAACTATCCCTTTCAGGATGTCCTCAAACAGGTGTTGCCTTTCGGGAACCATCTTCTCCTCTTTTTATTTTTAGAGGGAACAGCATCCACCCTGTCCCTCTTTTCTTCCATCATCTTCTTCCATTTGTGCCCTCCATCAGACTTGGGTAGAAGTGTCAACATGTCCTGCAACAGTGAACCCATTGAATCTACGACCCCACACTTAGCATCTAAGACTACACTGATCTTACAAAGGTCTCTGTAGTGTGTGGGTGAATTGATCTCCTGGTAGACTCTAAAGAGCTCTTCCTCATCATTGACCCTCATTTTAAGGGTACCATCTCTCACATTGATTATCGCTCCCCCAGTATCCAAGAATGTCCTTCCTACGATAAGTGGCACCTTGTCATCAACTTTAAAATCAAGAATGATGAAGTCAGCAGGTATATTGAATTTACCTACTTTGATAAGAAGGTCCTCAATAATTCCCTCTGGTGCCACAGTTGACTTGTCTGCCAGCTGCAACATTACTCTTGTGGGCCTTGGCTTTCCCAAACCCAAGGTGTTAAACGGAGATAGGGGCATTAAGTTCACTGCCGCCCCTAAGTCACATAGAGCTCTCATGATTTCAGCTTCACAAATTTGTACGGGGAGGGTGAAACTCCCTGGGTCCTTGAGCTTTTTTGGGATCTTTCTCATCACCCTATAACTACACTCCTCAGTAAGTGCCATTGTCTATACATCCACCACTCGTACTTTGTTGGCCACCATGTATTTTAATTACTTTGCATACTTTGGCATACCCTGCATGACATCAAGTAGAGGAAAATTGAGGTGAAGTTCTTTGAAAATATGAAAGAACTTCTTAAAACATTCTTCCTCCTTACTCTTCTTGAGACTTTGTGGGAATTATGGTGGTGGTCTCTCTGCTGGCTGCAATGATGGTTGTGCATTGTGCTTTGTAACACTCTGATTATCTCCTCTATCAGTTGATGGACCCTGACTGACTAGCTCTGGTTGCACTTCATTTTGCTTTTCTTTTTGTGGTGCATCAGCCAACTGCTTGTCACTCCTCAGACTGATGGCATTGACCTATCGGGAGTTTGTATCTCTATCACTAGGTAACCCTCCCTAAGGTCTGGTATGTTAAGCAGCTAACAACTGACCCATCTGCTTTTCTAGATTTTTGGTGGCCATCTGCTGATTTTTCAAGTCTGAAGCCATCCTCGCCTGATTTTCTATCAGCTGGGTCTGAGTGGCCTTGATTTTCTACAACATCTCCTCAATGTTGCTATTGCTGGATTGGCCATTGTTCTACTTGTACTATTGCTACTGAGGCTGCTGGTAACTCTGACTTTGATTACCACCCCAAGAAAAATTTGGGTGACTCTGCCAGTTTTGTTGTAGGTGTTCCTATAACTCTGATTGTTTCTCTGCACATTACCTACAAAATTGATGAACTCTGGATTGGTGCCACAATAATCTGCACTATGCCCATTGTTTCCACAAATTTCACACCAGCTAGGAGCTTGCTGAATTGCATTAACCTATCCCTGTGGCTAGTTCATACTCAGTTTGTTGCATTGAGTCATTATCTGATGTTGCAGTGACGCTAACTGTGCGGCTAAGGCATTGACACTATCTACCTTAATCAGACTTGTTTCTCTCTTTCCTGCCCCTCTGGATGATTCTCTATGCCACTCTGGATTCCCTTAAGCAATTCTGTTCAATAGAGTGTACAGTCATCATATGTCTTCTCAAGTGTTTTCCCACCAGATGCAGAGTCTAGCAAGATTTTATATGTGGGTTTAGACTCTCCACAAAGATATGGGCTAACACCTCATTAGACTGCTGGTGATGGGGGCAGTCTCTCAGCAATGACTTGAACCTCTCCCAGGCTAAGTATAGGTTCTCCTCAGGCCGCTGCTTGAAACTTAAGATTTCGCTTCTGAGCTTGGCAGTCTTGCCTGAAGGGAAGAATTTGATGAGGAGCTTCCTTACTAAGTCATCCCAAGATGTGATGGAATTCGGTGGCTCTGCCTTCAGCCACCTCTTTTCCTCTCCCAATAGTGAAAATGGAAATAGGGTGAGTCAAGCATAATTAGTTGACACTTTAGTGGGGACGAAAGTGTCACTGATCTCCAAAAAGTTCGGTAAGTGTGGTTGTGGGTCCTCATGTGTTATTCCAGTGAATTGACTACTAGAATGTAACAGCTGCACCATATTCTACTTCAGCTCAAAGTTTCCTTCGGGCTCCAGTTTGCGGATGTTGGAAGTCACATTTGTCACGAGTGAGATTGCCACTTCACGAACTGGTCGGGCTGCTATTGGCTCAAGAAACAACTCTGTCTGCCCAACTGGTGGATTCTGTTGTATCTGCTCCTATAACTACTTCAACTTCCGCTCTAGAGCTTCTCTCTGGAGCAAATGAAATTGGCGTTCAGGCTCCAATAAAGGTTCCACCAACTCTCTATTCCTTGCCAGTTCTGCAAGGACAACCTTTTACCTGTAATAGAACAGACTAAGACCAAGTTTTTCAACACTTAAGAAAAATAAATTCACACAAAAACTAAAAAATTCACTAAACACTTCCAGTCCCCGGAAACGGCACCAAAAACCTGTTGCGCCCCAGCGTACGCTTGTGCGGCCGTACAAGTAATATATTAACTCTAAAGATCCAGATGTCGAACCCACAGGGACTGGACTATTTAAGATAATATTTAAGTTTAGGTGTTAAATTAAATTTCACAAGTGTTGGTTTTAGAAATTTTGATTATTTTGACTAAATCTAAGTGATTATCACAAAATAATCGGGAAACAATAATAAGAAGCATCTAGTGTTAAGTCTTGACAATCATGCAATGCTACAATTCACAATGGTTCTAGTATATGAAATTCAATTGTTGTCTCACAGAGTTAAATGCAGTGTTAAGGTCTTTCGAGCCTCTAAACACAACAAACTAGTCTCACACCTATATCATTGAGCGGGGATGTGACGTCCTAATTCGTGAGCAATTCAACACTTGGATATGGTTTACGGGGTTTATGCCCTTGATTATGGACTTTTTTATATCTAATTATTTAACCTAACTTAGTTTTACAACTACTTCTATGAGTGGTGATGTGATAATTTTAAGTCGGTGTCTAGCTATATTCTCTTTTAATTAACCAAGCAAGGCAAATTAGGTATAATTATTATCCTAACCGCGAATCCTACCTTAAAGATGAGAACTTGCTCCTTGCATTCTTTCATTCTAACCTAGGGTTACTCTTTTGAGTTTTTGACTAAGCTTAACAAGTTTGTTTCAATGGTAATCAAGAATTAAAACAACAATTAATAAGAATGCAAGATAAAACAACAACGAAACTTGAACCAAAAATGAATTCATGCAATTACATTCATATCATATAGCTTCAACCCTAAAAGAAGGGTTTTATCCACTCATGTTCATACAATCATTCAAAAACATATTTGAATTAAAGTATTTACAAGAATGGATAAAAGAGAATAAAAGAATCAAACCCTAAGTAGAAGTTCCTTCGTTCACCCTTCGCTCCTTTCCGTTCTTCCCAAAATATTTCGTGATAAATGATTTTAGAAGCTAGGGATTTAATTTGTAGTACGTGAGAAATTTCACATGTTTGTCGAGCATGGACCAGCTCCATGTCACACTGTTGGTCACACTGAATGGCCTCCGTGACATGGAGCCATCGCGCCTGCCTACTGGAATATGGCATCGAGTTGCCATAGCATTGTTCTGGTGCGCATTGCCCAACGTGGAACGGCATCCATTGTGTAGGTCGCAGGGCATGGCACAGTTCCATCATGCGTTGCTATTGCTGCTTTGCCCCTCACGAGAGTGCATGCCCTCGTGTGGAAAGGCAGTGCACGTGGCATAGGGCCAGCATGACATGCTGCCTGACGTGCCCTTCTGCTGGAATGGCACACTGGGTGGCACAGCCTTCACACCATGTTGTTTTCTTCATGCGACTTCTTTGCAATTACTTCCATGCTTTCTTCTTGTGCATTGAACATCATTTTCATCCATTCCTAAGCATAAAACACCTATAAAACATGGGCTAATCACTTTGGTTAGTTCATGGACTCATACATATAAAATACATGATAATGTAATCATCTCAATCAACAAACATGACTCGAAATACGGTATAACATAGCATTTGGGCACATAATTATTCCCAAGATTAATATCCTCAGAGACCCTATTTTTCCCTTTCTCCTTGTCAACTCATGTGGGATCCCAATAAGCCACCAGATCAAGCTCCTCGTCAACACCACCGTCGAGGTTAGAAAGAGTGGGGGCTGCTATGATTGCCCTGATGACATCTCGGTCACTTGACTCCGATAAACCCCTACTCCTCACAGAGGCTGCCCGTGTTAGTCTGCTCGACCATACGCCTGTTGAATCTTCTCTCAAAATCATCTAGTTTGGCATGTAGGGCCTGTGCAGATGCCTCAATCTCAGCCTTTACCCAAGGCTTGACATTCTCCATCATCGATTGAACCTTCTTCTCTGCTACAGTCAGTCTCTTGGCCAGCTTCTAGAGAAATTCCTAAGGTTGTAGCATGTACTCGGGTGGAGTCTGGCTCAGGAGGCGCATGGGTGGTGTGGCAGAGGTGCTAGGAGCTGCAGCTGAATGACCGGCATCTATAGTCGGTGTCTCTCCCTGCTCCTGTGAAGTGGGGGCATTCACCTGTGCGCCCCCAGTTGTCCATGATAATGAGACTGAAGTAGAAAGTTGTGCCCGACTTACCGAGTTTATCTCATCCCAGATTAGGCCAATATCAGCGATTAGTTATCCTTCGATCAGGTGCTCCTCACCAAAATGCACCTTGATACCCGCCTCTATGCACAATCTAAATACAAGACATGGGAATGGGATGGTAGTGCTCAATCCATAGCCCGATCCCACATCTCCTCTGAAATGACCTTTGGGATATTGATGGGGTATTTGGACATGATACAAGACACCAAAGCTGCTCTGTCTGCACTGAGGGTATTATCATTTACTATCGGGTCCAACTGGTGGCGCACTAACGTCTAGCAGGCTTTTCTATGAATTTCGAAGAGTTCATTGTGACCTTCTTGCCGCTAGTGACCCATTCTGCCTCTTCTTTGTCCTCAGCAATAACTCTGGACAACCATTGAATCTACCTTCGCCTCTCATTGAAACCCAACTGCTTGATCTGTTTCAAGGCCTCCACCCGATAGTCATATTTTGGTGTAGCATGTGGTGGTATGAATTGGGGCCCATATAATACCTGAGCAATAGTGCGCTCGGATATATCAACCTCCGGGCCTCTAACCATGACGATCTCCAGCTTGGGCTGATCTTTCAATTTGCCCCTCTTTCACTTTCTGCTCCATGGTTGCTAAATAATTGGCGTAGAACTCCCGAAAAATTTCTGAAGTGTATCGATCTGGGGCCCTAGCCATCCAATCAAATCCATAGAAGCTAAATATCTGCTTCATCTCCTCCACCTCGTTCAATGAATTCGTGAGGTCCACGGCTCTTCTTGAATGCTCCACCTAGGTTTGTTCTTGGTGGTGAGAGCAATGCCCTGTTCATATATTTCCTGGGCTCCTAATGCTTCACCGAATGGTGCAGTTCTCCCTAGGTGGAGTCTGCTCCTTCTCGATATTGGGTGTCTCCTCCTCTGATCTGGACTCACTGCTTGCATCTCCGGATTGGGCCTCCTCGGACCCCTCTTCTTTATTAGAGCTGCTTCTGGACTCTTGGGCTCTTTCCTCTGCTCCCTCCTCTGGGGAGCACCAGCAGATGTGGCAGTGGCCGCTACAGCCTGGGCTTTAGCATTCACCCTAGTGGTTCGAGTCCCGTCAGTATCAGATGTATCGACCCGATATTCCTCTACTAAACCACTAGGGTAGTTGCTCGCTTGTTCAGATTCAGAGGTATCATCAATTAATGTCCTCCGAGCAGTTGCCTTGGATGATTTTCATTTTTGCATCATTGTACCTGTGGGGTAAAGGGTTAGAATTCCAAATCTGAGAAAAAGAAAGCAAGAAAACAGTCCTTTGTAGTTTATCACGTGTCTATAGTATGGGTCGTACCTTGGAGGTACGATTCGTACTGAGACTCATAATATCTCAGTTCAATGGTATGACTCGTACCATGAAGGCATGGTCCGTACCATGAGTTGTATGAGGATGCCCCTTGAAAATAAATGTTCTATATTTTTTCACGACTCATGGTATGACCCGTAAGTCGATTCCACAACGTAGGAAGGATCATGCTGTCATTTGTGGACTTGACCCTTTTTCAAATTCTTGGTATGATTGCTAGGTACGACTTGTAGCAGGATACCACGAGGCATACTAGGTTTCTTACCTTATGATTATTACAAATTTGGTTTTTCAGATCCAACAGGCCTCACAGCGAGTCATTGGTTAAAACCACGGCTCATTGGAACCAGTCGTTGGTTTTGGGCCTGGGAAGTCAGTTTTTGGACACTAACCAACAAATGGGAATAATGACCCATTAGACAGAACAACGAGCCATTGGTTCCTCTCATTGTTACTGGAAGAGTTTTGAACAACTTCTGGATATCCTCCAATGGACGGACAGAACGACCCATCATCAGAAACCACGGGCCATTGTTTCCAACTGTTGTCACTAAAGAGATTTCTAGCCCTTTCTGGATTTCTTCCAATGGCTCCCTATGACGAGTCTTTATACCAAACAATGATGTGCCATCTGGCTCGTTGTTTGGAAGACAAATTTGACAGGTTTCTGGACTGCTACCAACAGATCAAAACAACGACTTGTTACTTGAAGCAAGGATCATTTTATTACTCATTATATCTAGGGAAGTAATCTGCAAAGGATGAAAAAGACTCACACAATAGGTCATCATTAATGACAACGACTCGTTGCTTAAGTCGTTCTGAGACCAAATTTTCTTGTTCCTTTTTCTTATTTTTTTCATCCAAGTCTGGGTTTGGTCAAAGAACTTCTCGGGTATTACACCAATAAGACCACCGTGTTGTCTAAATAAGATAAAGCTAAAAGTAAACATATATACAAGGGCCATTAAGGTCGTCAAATTATCGATATAACACAATAAGACAACATGGCCAACAACGTACTCCTATACAATTTCATTGTCTGTAAGCCTCTAAAGAGTAAATACTTAGTCGGGACAGGGCCCCAACCTACCCAAAAAGAACTGTACACTAAAAGACAGACAGACCTCTAAAGTTTGGCAACTCCAAAAGAGAGGAGCTGTCACAATTTAGGTCTACACTCTGGATGCGACACGGTGTCTAGAATCACAAGTGACCCTGAGCTAACCCATGGCATAGCATAATTCTAACATAATATAACTTACAAATAAAACTGAGTGTAAGCTAACTTCAATGTAAAATATTCACTTACCAATAATAAGATAATCTAATAATTTAACAATAAGTCACAAAGTTGAACATACTAACTCTATGTCTGAAAGCCTCTACTAACTGATGAGCTACTGTGACAAGTCCCCAACTAACTCCAAAATCTGAAAACTAAAACAAGAAAAAGCACTGAATAAAAAAATAACTCCAGTCCTCAAAAGGTGAGGATTCACCATGGCTAGGTGATCAAGTCCGAAACGTCTCTAACCGCGAGGCTGAGTCTGAATACCAGGATCTATATCATGAAATGGTATTACACAAAGAGTATGCGGTTGATAATTTGAATGTACTGAGTATATGGGATATGCATCTGAAGTTTAAAACATGCTCGTAATCTGAGAAAGTCTATACTAAGAACATAACTAAATGCATAAGCTGAGGTATAACACAATGACCCTATCTGAGATGCATAATTACTGACATGACATGCTAGTCTGAAAAGAGTTAATAAAAATACGAGTAAAGCTCATTTTTGAGGGTCATGTGCATGCACTGAAAACTGAAGTTGTAACTGTAAATAAAATTAAAACTATATTGTGGGAGAGCCTATTAACCGTCAAACTCCAATGTGAGTCTCATGGAGCCCGACCTGTAACTCTAGTTATAAGGGTGTTTATACCCTGCCAAGGGTAAGAACCATGACTAGAGTGATATCACTCATAAGTTCATGGAGACACTCTCGAGTAAGGAGGACCCTTACATAAGCCTAATGAGGCGAGGGAAACACTCTCAACTAGCAAGGATCCCATATTCTTCGAGCAAAGGGAGATACTCTCTACTAATGAGGATCCCTTATCCTATGGTTACATGTAGTTCTGAGACCTGGGTGTGCTAGAACCCCGGCTTATTCGGTACTAAGTACTACTCCCAAAATATATATAGTGCTCATATCATAATCATGAAACATACTTAGTTTTGCATGGGCTTGTTAGAAATCATGAAATTCATAAATTTCTCAATATAAGTGAACTAGCCATAAAAATAATGCGAGAATTTAGCCATGATATATAAGCTTGAGATCCATTAAATTCATACATAATTGAATAAATCATCATAATCTGAAAATAAAGATTCATGTGATTTTTCATAGAAATCATGTTTATAATCCTAACACATAAATAGAATCATGAGAGAATTAATTTCATAAGAAATCATGGAGTTTTTCATCAAAAAGGGTCTAACCCTAGAAATTCATAAAAAAAATCATAGTTGGATACTTGAAGAAATTAAATTCATGAAATTGAGCTTGGATTGAGCAAGAGGGTGGAAGAAATCACTCATTCATGACCATATGTATCTGGGCTTTAATGGATTCTTGCTTAGACTTGAGACCCAAGAGAGTTGAGAAAGAGGAAGAACCCTAGTTGCTTAAGAGCCTTGAGAGGTTGATCTTCAATCTACGGTGATTTTGAGAGGAGTGAGAGTTTAGGAGAAGTAAAACCCTTTAATATACCCTTTAAGAAATCAAAATTGACCTAGTTTAGGAGTTAAAAGCATGAAAAATTACTAGGATTCCCTTATGAAATCGAGCTAAAAAACTATCCTGCTAGCCCTCATGAGTCGTACCACAACTTGTGGTACATACCATGGGTTGTAGTATGCAATTCGTGGCTTCTGGGTGACTTAAAAGCTTGTTGAAACTCTTACCTTGGATGCTCGCTATGATTCATACCTTGATACCACGAGTCTTACCATGACTAATGGTGACTAGGCTTGTCCTGTCCGCCAAACCTGACAGCGCTTCAGTAAAATGGTCATAACTTTATACTCCGAACTCCGATTGATACAAGGTTAGATAAGATGAAAATAAGACTCAAAGGGATTCAATTTTATATGCTTGATCACCCAAAAATATTTCATAAAATGGGAGTTATGGTCATTTAAATTTGACCCTTGTAAGAACTTATATGAAAACTCAATCAGTAGGAAAGCTCTCAACTCAACTTTATGCTAGATGTTCCTTATGACCTTAATTCGTATCCAATGCACTTCTCACACTTAAGAACTGATCTTAATACCTTGTTTCCATAAAATTCATTTAGTTCAGGTCTATCCACATAATTAGAACGATTTTAAATTTAGCCCGAAAGTTTGAGGCATTATAATATCTCAACTCACGATTGAAATAACGATTTGTACCATCATACCATCGATCATGGTGATTCTTCTTTTCAAGGGTCTTGGTATGGTTCATACCACACCATCATGAGTTGTACTGAGAATTGTACTGAGGGGAAATTCTAATTTTTCTGCTGGTTCATACTCCATATCTGGGGTCTAGTCTTAGGGACTTTTGGGGGTATTACAGGAGCTGACCAATATGTTGATCCTAAAGTGCTACTGAGGAGGTCTTTGAACTTGTCTGTCAGAACCTGCAATCAAGAGTGTTGCACCCTCTGTCTCGAGTTGTCAGTGTAATAATGCACCTAGTATGTAAAGTAATAACAATAAGATGGAACTGAACTGACAGTAAGAACTGGATATAACCCGCTGTAAGATTAAGTGATTAACCTGAAAGATCTTATTAAGTTATATAGGAAACTAAATAGGCAATAATCAAACAAGAATCTAACCTAGCCTCCATAAGCCTGGAAGGTACAAACAATAAACAATAACCTACCTGAGCCTCCATAAGCCCTGGCAGATACACCTCAATCTATATATCTCTATTGGTAACATTGTAGCCCCGTAGGCAAACTATAACTATATCCTAAGCACACTTGGAACTTGTATCTGTATCTTGAGCCTTTGGGCTTCTGTAACTGCACCCTGAGCACACAATTCTCTAATGAGGGTCAGTAATACCAACTTAGGCATAAAGGAAGTCCATAAGTGAGTAGACTTGATAATGCTCTGCAAGCTTTAATATGGTCTTTCTAGATATTTTATAGCTCTTATAAGTAAAGTATAGCCTCATAGGCAAGGTACACTTGTCATTAGTCTTTCTAGACAACCTGTAAATGGGCATCTAAATGTATATGGCTCAAAGACTTAGTCCCAAATACTAACAACTGACGAGATAGCCAATGTAGGCATCAAACAATCTTCTAATCTATCAGCAAGCAAGGTGGCTTTCTAAGTGACCTACAGGACATTCTGTACATGGTATCAAACTATAAGGTCGCTAATATAGGTGGAACACCTGGCAGCTCACCACCATAACTCAATAGACAGCCGCGATGCTATTTACCTAAAGGCAAAACTACAACTCTAATTTTTTAGCTTTATAGGCATCAAGATACGCCAAAGGCCCATATGCCAGCTATGTTGTTTATAGGTGTTACAATCACATAGTTTCTATGTCAAACTAATTTCTATGCTGCCAATATCAATAGGAAATGCTACGTAGCTAATCACAAATCCCCTAAGGCATCGGCAAAATAATAAACTATTAATAGCTAACTAAGATATGACAATTAAGACGAGAAGATTTTTATGTCGCTTTTAACATAAGGCAGTAGCTAAACTAGACCAATCCTGATAAGGGAGGCTCACATGTACACGTATATAAGTCAAGGGCCAACTCAATCAACAACTATTATGGTTACGAGTACTACGACGATAAAGAACAAGTCGTACAAACTAAACGATGAAGGAAACTTGCTGAAAAAGATTTTGCCTTAACATACCTCGTAAGCAATCCGAACCCTCAACTATTCTTGATCAACTTATTTAGTATTCAATCCCCATACATATCCCAAATGTTTCAAAGCTTCAAGACCACCGAAAACAGTTCATAATTCAACAAACGGGAAAAAGTTTTTGACGTCGGTAGCCATAAATGATAGAAGCATATAACCTTTGAATTAAAGGTAGAAAGAGGGTTAGGAATACTTACCTTAATATATACAATAGATAACAACACAAAAATAGTCTTATCCTGAACTTCCTCTTTGGAAAACTTGCAATCAGAGGACAAATCGACGAAACAAACACATACTAGTCGCTCTCCACGACAACCCCGACCTATCCCTTGATTTTGGAGCAATTTTGATGGCGAAATCGCCTCTATTTTCACTTAGAATCCTAGAAGAACCATGGAGAATATGAACTGGTGTTTCTAGAACTGTTTGGAATGAAAAAATTACATCCCAAGTCGTATAGATATATTCCTGCAGACATAGGGCCCACCTCCACGTGCCTGCTTGCACAGTCTTGTGGAAATGCGAATATCTCTCTATTTTGAAATCATATCGATGAATTGTTTAATGTCTTGGAGACTGGACTCCTAGAACTTTAATTTGATAGGTAGTAGGTCTCCTAAATCTGTATAGATTGGGAGAAAAGTTTTGAGATATATGACCCAAATTTTAGAGAATTTCTGAGAGTAACTTGCAATAACTTTTTCCAATTTTGTTTTACAATTTGCATGCCCTCAAATCTTAATATATGATCATTGTGTGATTTGAACGCCTCATAACATATCCTTCTTATGGTATTAAGCA
>JACEIK010005787.1:42136-57618 GCA_018107945.1 Datura stramonium
ATAAAGTTTGAGAAGAAGAGAAGAAGTGGAGAAGAAGAGAGATTTTTGGCGCACTGTGGAGAAGTGCAAGATGCGGCCACTCCAGAGAGAAGACGAGAAAAATTAGGTTTTTTTAATTTCCTTGAGGGTAATTTTGGAATTAGAAAAATAGTATGAGGATAAAAAGTAAATTTGTTGGTCAAACATAATGGCTTATAAGCCAAAAAATAAAAAGTTGGATTTCACCAACTTTTTCTTTTCAGCTTATTAAAAGCAGCTTTTAGCTTTTTTAAGCACTTCTTGATTTAGCCAAACACTCCAAAAAGCTAAAAACTGCTTAGCTCTTAGTCTAGGACTATCCAGTGGGAGTAAGACTTAGCACCGAGTGGACCGGGGTTCCAGCACACCCAGGTTCCCAAAACTACGTTGACACCATAGATATATTTTATTGGCCTCATGGCCCCAGACCTGTGATCACTTAGCTCATGCCTTTATACCCTGACAAGGTATATTGGGTCTTACCGATGGGGTATATACATTGGACTCCACGTCTAGCTCACGTGGTTATTTATTGGTCAAGGACTCTCCCAGTAGTCAACTAAGTTCAGTCTTAGATTAGTTAGTTCAGATCAGTTTAGTATAGTATTTCAGATTAGTATCTCAAATTTTGAGCATGTCTTTGACCATTAGACAGGTTCATTTTGACCATCTCGGTTCATCATAGTTATTCAGTTTCAGCATTTTCAATTAGTCATTGCATGTCTTTCCAGTTCAGTTATTTTATTCCTTGTATATTGGTTTCTCCTACATACTCAGTACATTCAAAGTACTGACACATACCTTTTATGCGGTATCATTTTATGATATAGCAACAGGATCTTAGTCTTCGCCTCGTTAGCAGATTGCTTTCAGGAGTTCTCAGCTGCATCGTTGGTGAGTCTTCATTTTCGGGGACGAGGATTATTTCCCTTCAGTTTTAATTTCTTTCAGTTAAATTTTGAGTTAGCTGGGGGCTTTTCCCAGCAACTCATCAGATAGATGGCTTTCATATACAGATAGAGTTTTCAAATTTTCAGTTTTACTTCCAGTTGTATTAAACTTATGATTTAGTTCTTCTTCATAAAATGTTTTATTATTTCAAATCTTTCGCTATGTGTTTACTCAGAATGCTAGTGTTATGATAGATCATGGATTTACTTGGGGTTACTTGTGACTCCAAGTACCGTGTCTCATTAAGGATATAGACTCGGGGCGTGACAACGAGTGGTGGCCTGTGACGATGTCTCTTCTAGTCCCTCGTTGGGTCTAACAGTCTGTTTTTCCATGCGAATTTAATAAGGGCTTTTCCATAATTTCTCTGATTCTAAGGCCTAAACTACGTTGTTCTAAGCTCTGAATAGTGAGTTTTAAGAGGGGTAGGTTCATTCTAGGCTCATTCACATTCATGCATCTAAGCTTAGAGGTTTTTAGAGGGTGATCAAGTCTAGTCCTTCCAAGTTCTTCCTCAATTATTACTTAGGCAATCAGAGAAGCTTTAGAATCAGATTCTCTCAGGTATGTAAGACTATAAATGGGTGTAATTGTCCATGCCCATTCCCAATTCCCTCTCAATTCATGATGTTCTAATTGATGATTCCATGGGGTTCTTAATCAATGCATGAATTCTTAAGTTTTATTCATGGGTATGATCTAAGCATATTTTATTTGATGAATTATGATTAATGGATAAATTGTACAATGTTTTAATTTATAAATTTTGTTTTCAAGTTTTTTAAATGATGATGCCCATCTATGAATGATCATGAAAGTTGAGGTCTATGAGCTATGAGTTCAAATATGATGAGATGTGTATGAATAACGTATGATTTCGATATATCCATATTGATGTTCATGTTTTCAAAGTGAATCAAGTTGATTTCAAGAATGCTAAAGTATTGGGAAAGCCCATATGATTAAGTATGTTTTATGATTTCATGAATTAGCTTACCACATGGTTTTAGAGTCAAGACTACCAATACTTTTAGATTGTCTTATGGTTTGAGCCAAGGCTCCTCATGTTATGATTTCTGATTATGCATGTATGTTATTATTCAACTTTTTAAGACGATGGTCAGCTTTGCTGAAAATGATGGAGAGCATATGCATGTTTTTAGGAGTAGTGTCTAGCACCGAGTAGGCTAAGGGTCAGTAAACCCTGTGCCTCAGAACTACGCGCCAACGTAGGTTTACTTATATACTTTGGGCCCTCTTTTGGAGCTTTCCCCTGCCCCCAAGGGGCCTTGAGTCTAATATCGATATCATGGTATCATCCTTAGCCCTAGAAAGCCTTTGGACGACTATATCCACTTGATTATGATAGTCGGGACCACATAAGCTCTATCGTGTGATGTCGATTATATGACGAGTCTCTCATTGTTCCTCACGATTTAAGTTATGCATGTACATCGGTCATGATATTATGTTTTCAGCAGGTTTGGCCCAATGTTCAGTTTTACTAATGATTATCAGTTTTCAGCTTTGAATCATTCGAATCAGTTATGATGTGTAGTTATGTTCAAATAATGATTTCAGAAAATAACATGCAAGCTTTACTCTCATAATCTTATCTTGATTATGTTTTATGAAATGAATTATTATTGATTTTACTTACTTAGGCTGTTTTACTTACATTGCATACTTGGTACATTCCACGTACTATACTCTATGTTGTATCATTTTATGATACAGACTCCGATATCCAAACTCAGCCCCATCACTATCCAGTTTTCCGTTGTTAGCATCCAGTCTCAGTTGGTGAGTCCTCATCTCTTGCAGACTATTCCTTATCAGTTATCTTTATATTTTCAATTTCATGCATAGAGAGTTACTTAGGGTCTTGTCCCATCAACTCATTAGAAACAAAGGCTTTTCAGACATAGATTGTAATCAGCTTCAAATTCGTGTTAGTATTATGATATTATGTTATGTTTAGACTTCCGCTATGTTTATTATGATCGATCTTCCATTTTTATTGATTGAGTTAGATGTTATGTTCATGCCATGGGTCTAGTTGGAGTCTCTCGGGGTTCCTTGTCCCGTGTCTCGATCTGAGACTATGTTCGGTCATGATAAAGTTGGTATCAGAGCAATAGGTTTTGAAGTGTATGGTGTCTAAAAGACACGTTAAGTAGAGTCTTTTTCGTGGGTGTGAAGCACGCTACACATATGATGAAGAGGCTATGAGACATTTAGGAAATGATTCCTTCTTTCATAATCTAAGTCGTGCTATGAAATGTCTCTCTATCCTTCTAACTCGTGCTATACAAGTTTGATGAATCATGCCTCCCCACAGAGTTAATGGAAGGAGAAATAGAAATGGAAATGGCCATGAGGATGGTAATGGAGACGAGCACCAACAGGCCCCACCAGCCCATGAGGACCATGCACCGGAGCCGGTTGCCTACACTGAATTCAGGGAAGCCATTCGGATACTAGCACAAGCCTTGACCGCGCAGGTCAATTAGCAGGAGGTAGCGCATATCCCTCAGAATGGGAATACTGCGGAAACATGAGTTAGAGATTTTCTAAGGATGAACCCTTCGGAGTTTCTTGGGTCAAAGGTGGAAGAGGATCCACATGAGTTTATCGATGAGATTCTTAAGATCACCCAGGTCATGGGGGTGACTAGAGAGGAGTGTGCGACTTAGCCTTATATCAGTTGAAGGGGGTTGCACATATCTAGTTTTAAGTAGTAGAAGGATAGTAGGGCAGTGGGAACATGCTCTATTGGTTGTGATGAGTTTCATGCCGCATTTCTGGAGTGGTTCTTCCCTCCTGAGATGAGGGAGATAAAAATAGCGAAATTTGTGAATTTGAGACAAAGAAAGATGACAGTACAGGAGTATGCCTTAGAGTTCATTCTTCTATTCAAGTACGCACCAGAGTTAGTGGTTGATCAGAGAGCTCGAGTGAGCAGGATATGAATTTTCCTCAGATGGTTTTGTACGCCCAACAAATGGAGGCGGTGCATCTAAGAGAGAGAGAGAGAGAGGCCAAGAGGTCTAGGACAGACAACTATGGGTTCTCTTAGTAGAGACCAGGTGGTGGGCACCAGCAGCAGTCCCACCAGAGCTCTTCAACCTCCGCACCATTGGCTATGAGTGTGCCATACCGATCTAGGCGCGACCAGAGGGAACGAGCATCAGGATCTAGAGGACAGAGCAGCAAGCCCACAGAGTCTAACATCCCAGAGTGTAGTAGATATGGACAGAGACACACAAGCCAGTGCTTGGCAGGTACAGGTGCTTTCTTCGAGTGCGAAAAGCTCGATCACATGCTTAGGGATTATCTAGCAGTCAGACAAGGTCATGGTAGGGGCCGAGGCCTAGCTTTTAGTTTAGCAGCTCCACCAGCATGCCCAGCTCAGTAGGGGGCATCTACTAGCATAGGTAGTGGTCAGCGCCAAAATAGATCCTATGCCCTAGCATCCCGCCAGGAGCAGGAGGTCTCCCCGAATGTAGTCACTAGTATGTTAAGAGTATTCCAACTTGATGTATATGCATTGTTAGATCCAGGGGCTACTTTGTCTTTTTTGACGCCCTATGTTGCTAGTAGCTTTGGAGTCCGTCCTGAATATTATCAGAACCCTTCTCAGTCTCTACTCTAGTTGGTGATTCAGTTATAGCTCGACAGGTGTATAGAAATTTCCCTGTCATAGTCCTTTAGAAAGTCACCTCAACAGATTTAGTAGAGTTATCCATGAACGACTTTGATGTTATCCTCGGTATGGATTGGCTATTTGCATGTTATGCCTCAGTTAATTGTAGAACCCAGGCAGTAGAGTTCAGATTTTCGGGTGGGCCAGTCTTAGAGTGGAAGGGTAGTTCAGCTGTACCTATAGGTTGTTTCATTTGTTACCTTAAGGCCCAAAAGATGATCTCTAAGGGTTGCATGTACAATCTAGTTAGGGTTAAGGATGCCACGTCCGAGACCCCGACTATCCAGTCTGTTCTAGTAGTGTGTGAGTATCCAAAAGTGTTCCTAGATGATCTACCGGGAATTCCTCCTGAGCGGGAGATTGATTTTGGTGTTGACCTTCTTCCTGATACGCAACCAATATCTATTCCTCCTTACAGAATGGCCCCAATGGAGCTAAAGGAATTGAAGGAGCAGTTGAGAGACCTTTTAGACAAGGGATTCATCAGATCGAGAAAATCCCTATAGGGTGCACCAGTTCTCTTTGTCTGAAAGAAAGATGGTTCTCTTTGTATGTGTATTGATGATCCGAAATTAAACAAGGTCACCATCAAGAACACGTATCCACTCCCCAGAATTGATGATTTTTTGACCAACTTTAGGGTGCTAAGTGCTTTTCAAAGATAGATCTCAGATTCGGATGCCATCAGCTCAGGGTTCAGGAGAGTGACATCCCGAAGATAGCCTTCAGGACTTGGTATGGTCACTATGAGTATGTAATTATGTCTTTTGGACAAACAAATGCTCCTGCAGCTTTTATGAATTTGATGAACTATAAGCCATATCTGGACATGTTCGGGATTGTGTTCATAGATGATATCCTTATATGCTCTCGGAGCGAGGAGGAGCATGCCGCTCATTTGAGGGTGGTGTTACATACTCTTAAGGATTGCCAATTGTATGTTAAATTTAGTAAATAAGAGTTTTGGCTGAACTCGGTGGCATTTTTGGGTCATGTGGTGTCAAGTGAGGGTGTACAGGTAGACTCTCAAAAGATAGAAATGGTGAATAATTGGCCTAGACCGACAAATCCTTCAGATAACAGGAGTTTCTTGGGTTTAGCTGGTTATTATCGGCGATTTTTTGAGGGGTTTTCATTCATTGTAGCACTGTTGACCAAATTGACTAGAAGAAGGTGATGTTTTAATTGTCGGAGGCTTGTGAGAAGAGCTTCCAAGAGTTGAAGACTCGACTCACCTCAGCACCTGTGTTAACCCTACCCAAGGGTACCGATGGATTTGTGGTATATTGTGATGCTTCGAGGATTGGACTTGGTTGTGTATTGATGCAGCATGGAAAGGTTATAGCATATGCTTCCAGACAACTGAAAGTCCATGAAAGGAATTACCCGGCTCATGATCTCGAATTAGCGGCGATAGTGTTTGCCTTGAAGATTTGGATACACTATTTGTATGGGGTCCATGTAGATGTGTTTATGGATCACAAAATCATACAATATGTATTTACCTAGAAGGATCTAGATCTATGTCAAAGGAGGTGGTTGGAGTTACTCAATAATTATGATATGAGTGTCCTTTACCACTCGGGCAAGGCTAATGTGGTAGCAAACGCTCTTAGTAGGCTTTCGATGGAGAGTGTGTCCCATGTAGATGAGGAGAGGAAGGAGTTTGTGAAGGATGTGCATCAGCTTGCACGATTGGGAGTTCGTTCTGTTGATTTGACAGATGGTGGTATTATTATTCAGAACAGGTCAGAATCATCTTTGGTGATCGATTTTAAAGCTTGGTAAGCCGAATATCCTATTTTGGTGAAACTAAAGGAAGCCATTTAGAATCATAAGGTAGAAGTCTTCTCCAAATGGGGAGATGAGGTGCTTCGATATCAGGGTTGTTTGTGTGTTTCAGATGCCGATGATTTGAGGGAGCGGATGTTGAATGAGGATCATGGTTCCAGATATTCGATACATCCAGGTGCCACCAAGATATACCATGACCTATGGGAAGTCTATTGGTGGAATGAAATGAAGGACATAACAGAATTTGTGGCTAAGTGTTCCAATTGTTAACAGGTGAAGGTTGCGCATCAAAGACCTGGAGGTGTGCTTCAAGATATTAGCATTCCTCCTTGGAAGTGGGAAGACATCAATGTGGACTTCATTATAGGTTTGCCTCATACTCGTCAGCAATATGACTCCATTTTGGTTGTCATGGATAGGTTGACCCAAGCAACTCATTTCCTACCAATCAAAACTACTGATTCAGTAGAGGATTATGCTAAGTTGTACATTCGGGAGCTAGTTCAGTTGCATGGAGTACCCTTGTCCATCATATCATATAGAAGTACTCAGTTTACCTCTCAGTTTTGGAGATCGTTTCAAAAGGGACTTGGTACTCAGGTCAAGCTTAGCAGAGTGTTTCATCCGCAAACAGATGGTCAGGTGGAGCAGACTATTCAGACTCTCGAGGACATGCTGAGAGCATGTGATTGACTTTAAGGGTAGTTGGGATGATCATTTTCCCCTCATTGAGTTCGCGTATAACAAAAGCTACCATTCCAATATTCAGATTGCTCCATTTGAGGCTCTTTATGGGCGGAGATATAGATCGCCTATTGGGTGGTTTGAAGTCGGTGAAGATGCGATGATAAGACCAGATTCAGTCCATGAGGCTATGGAGAAAGTTCAGACTTATAAGGGACAGATTAAAAATAGCTCAGAGTTTGAAGTTGATGATTGAGTGTTTCTGAAGGAGTCTCCCATGAAGGGAGTGATGAGGTTCGGAAAGAAAGAAAAACTAAGTCCCCATTATGTTGGCCCATATCAGATTGTAACATGGGTTGGCAAGGTAGCATATGAGTTGGAGTTGCCCTCAGAATTAACTTCAGTCCATACAGTTTTCCATGTATCACTCTTAAAGAAGTGTTTGGGTGATATAGCTCTACTTGTTCTGGTGGACAGTGTCAATGTGATAGACAACCTTAGTTATGAAGAGGTTTTGTGGAAATATTGGATCTCCAGGTTCGAAGGCTAAGAAACAAAGAAGTAGCTTTAGTTAAAATTTTATGGAGGAATCAGCATGTTGAGGGAGCTACATGGGAGGCCAAAGAAAATAGATGGCTAAATTCCCGCATCTATTCCCTTCCGGCTCAGTTCCAACTTGAGGTATCAAATTTTTCCCTAAAACTCTATGCAGTTTCATGTGCAGTTCATGTGTCCAAGTTTCTATCATGTTAAAGCATGTATGTATGATTCATGAATTCAGTTCAATCTTGTAGTTCGAATCGGAGTCAGTCACTCTATCAGTTTTCAGCATGTATATTCGGTATTTGAGTATGATAATTGCATTTGTCTGCTTTTCTGTATGATTTTCCACATTCTAGGATGAATGCTCCCAAGGAGGAGATATTGTTATACCCTGAAAGCCCTAAGATCAGACCCGAGAGTTGAAATAGAGAAAATAGAATTTTCTACACCGGGTCACAGGACGAGTCGTCTAGTGACCTGTCAGGATGGCCACAAGTCGTTAAGTGAGTCGTGGTGAGCAGTTTGACTTAGTTGAAAATTTTTCAAGTTCGGGGTGACCACGGGTGTGACCACAAGTCGTGGTCAACCCCATGATCCGTTGGTCACCCGTGGTCAAGGATGGGTGAAGGAAGAAGAGAAGTTTGGACAGTGCACTTAACGGGTCCTCACCACGACTCGTCGGGAACACCACGACTCATGGCATCACCCGAGGTGATACCCAGCTAATTTTTTGACAGTGAGGGTGAAGGAAGGTTACCATGAGTCGTGGTCACCAGTAAAGGGTCGTTAAGTTCCTCGTGGTGGTTATCTTGATGTAACTTACATTGAATCCAACGACTGTAGACCACAAATCGCCGCCTGTGATGACGACTTGTCCAATCCCTCGTTGGGACTGGCAATCTGTTTTTCCCTATGAATTTAGTAAGGGCTTTTTTGTAATTCCTATGATTCTAAGGCCTAAACTATGTCATTTTAAGCTCTGAATAGTGAGTTTCAAGAGAGGTAGGTTCATTCTAGGCTCATTCACATTCATGCATTCAAGCTGAGAGGTTTTGAGAGGGTGATCAAGTCTATTCCTTCCATGTTTTTCCTAAATTATTCCTTGGGCAATCAGAGAAGTTGTAAAATTAGATTTTCTCAGGTGTGTAAGATTATAAATGGGTGTAATTGTCCATGCCGATTCCCAATTCCCTCTCAACTCATGATGTTCTAATTGATGATTCCATGGGGTTCTTACCCAATGCATGAGTTCTTAAGTTTTATTCATGGGTATGATCTAAGCATGTTTTAAATGATGAATTATGATTAATGGGTAAATTTTACAATGTTTTAAATTATAAATTGTGTTTTCAAGTTTTCTAAATGATGATGCCCATCTATGAATGATCATGAAAATTGAGATCTATGTGTTATTATTTCAAGTATGATGAGATGTTTATGAATAACGTATGATTTCGATATTCAATGTTATTGTTCATGTTTTCAAAGTGAATCAAGTTGATTTCAAGCATGTTAAAGTATTGGTCAAGCCCATATGATTAAGTATGTTTTACGATTTCATGAATTATCTTACCACATGGTTTTGGAGTCAAGACTCCTAATATTTTCATCTTGTGGTATGGTTTAAGACAAGGCTCCTCATGTTATGATTTTCAATTATGCATGTATGTTATTTTTCAGCTTCATCACTAGACGATGGTCAGATTCGTTGAAAAATGATGGAGAGCAGATGCATATTTTTGGGAGTAGTGTCTAACACCTAATAGGCTAAGGGTCAGTCAACCCTATGCCTCATAACTACGTGCCAACATAGGTTTACTTATATACATTAGGACCTCCTTTGGAGCTTTCCCCTTCCCCCGAGGGGCCTTGAGCTTAATATCGATATCATGGTATCGTCCTTAGCCCTGGCAAGTCTTTGGACGGCTTTGCCCACTTGAGTGTGATAGTCGAGACCATGTAAGCTCTATCATGGTAATGTCGGTTATATGACGAGTCTCCCATCATTCCTCATGATTTCAGTTATACATATACATCGGTCATGATATTATATTTTCAGCAAGTTTGACCCAATGTTCAGTTTTACTTATGATTATCAGTTTTTAGCTTTGGGTCATTCGAATAGTTATGATGTGTAGTTATGTTCAGATCATGATTTTAGAAAATAGCATGCAAGCTTACTCTCAGAATCTTATCTTGATTATGTTTTATGAAATGCATAATTACTGATTTTACTTACTTAAGAGGTTTTACTTACCTTGCATACTCGGTACATTCCATGTACTAACCGCATACTCTATGTTGTATGATTTTATGATATTGGCTCCAATATCCAGACTCAGCCACGTGACTAGCCAGTTTTCTAGAGTTAGCATCTAGTCTCAGTTGGTGAGTCCTTATCTTTTAAGGACCATTACTTATCAGTTATCTTTATATTTTTAGTTTCAGACATAGAGAGTTAGTTAGGGTCTTGTCCTATTAACTCATCAGAAATAGAGGCTTTTCAGACATAGATTGTAATCAACTTCACTTTCGCATTTGTATTCTGATGTTATGTTATGTTTAGACTTCTTCTATGTTTATTATGATTGATCTTATTCATTTATTTATTGGGTTAGATGTTATGTTCATGCCATGGGTGGACTTGGAGCCTCTCAGGGTTCCTTGTCCCATGTCTCTATCCAGGCCTATGTTCGGGTCGGACAAATAGTTACCATTCTAGCATTCAGATGGCACCGTTTGAGGCTCCTTATGGGCGGAGATGTAGATTGCCTATTGATTGATTTGAAGTTGGTGAAACTACTTTAATAGGAATGGATTTAGTTCATGACGCTATGGAGAAAGTTTAGCTTATAAGGGAAAGGTTGAAAACAACTCAGAGTCGCTAAAAGTCCTATACAGATGTAAGGATGAGAGAAATCGAGTTTGAAGTTAATGATTCAGTGCTTCTGAAGGTATCTCCCATGAAGGGAGTGATGAGATACCGAAAGAAGGGGAAACTTAGTCCATGTTATGTTGGCCTGTACAGGATCGTGAGACGTGTTGGTAAGGTGGCTTATGAGTTGGAGTTTCCCTCAGAACTAGCTTCAGTATATCCATTTTTCTATGTATCTCTCTTAAAAATGTGTATGGGTGATCCAACTTTGGTTGTTCTGGTGGAGAGCGTAGGTGTGAAGGATACCCTTAACTATGAAGAGGTTTCGGTTGAAATACTTGATCGTCAGGTTTGAAAGTTAAGAAACAAAGAAGTAGCCTCAGTAAAGGTTTTGTGGAGAAATCAACATGTTTAGGGAGCTATGTGGGAAGCCAAAGCAGATATGATGGCTAAATACCCACATCTATTCCCTTCCAATTTAGTTTCAACTTAAGGTATCAGTTTTCTCCTTAGTACTCTATTCAATTTCATGTTCAGTTCATGTGTTCCAGTTTCTTCCATGTCAATGCATATATGTGTGATTCATGAATTCCATTCAGTCATGTATTTCAGTTCGGAGCCAGTCACTCTATCGATTTTCAGCCTTAGATGTTCAGTATTTGGGATGACAATCTATTCCCCAGCTCTTCAGCATGTTCATTCACATTGAAGACGAATCTCCCAAGGGGGAGATATTGTAATACCCAAAAGCCCTAATATCAGACCCGAGGGTTCCAATGGAGATAATAGAAAATTTTGCACCAGGTCACAGGACGAGTCATCCAATGACCCACGAGGAGACTTCACGAGTTGTTAAGTGACTCGTGAAGTGAAGGGAAAATTGGCAGAAACTCTTGGTCAGGGGGTGACTACGAGAGAAGCAACAAGTTATGGTCAGGGCAATGAGTCATGATCAAGATGGTCAATGGTTCAAGGGTTGAGTTTCGGAGATGGCACGAAAGGCAGCCACGAGTCATGAAATGACTCTATGATTCGTAGAGTTGGTCATGGTCAAGAGCAGGCATGGATGTTGATTTTGGGTAGTGTAGCCAACGACTGGGTCACCATGAGTCGTTAGGTACACCACGAGTCGTGGTGTCCCTCGTGGTGACTGGCAGTATGAATTTTTCCTACGTTTTTGTAAGGATGTTTCATAATTCCTAGCCCCTAGGTCCTAAACTACATCATTTTAATCTCAGTTAGGAGGCTTTTAAGGGTGCTTAACCTATTCTAAACCTCTCCATTCCATGCTTGCAAGATCAAGGAGTCTATTGAAGATCAAACTAGATGATTCTTTAGGTTCTTCCTCAATTCACTTGGATGCTCAAGAGAGATTATGAAATCAAAGTATCCAGGTATGTTGGGTTATGAATGGGAGTATTCCTTCACTCCCATGTCCAAATCCTCTTCTAATTCATGAAATTTTAAATTGATAAATCTATGGGGTTTTAACCCAATTTGTGAAATTCTCTAGAAATCTATCATGGGTAAATTTTATTCATGTTTCCCCAATGTTGTTTTAAGATTCATGGGCATGTGTTATAATTCTTTCAATCACAAATTTATGATTTCAAAGTCTTACAATTATAATTCCCAATTATGAAAGTTCATGAAGAGTTGAGATTATGATATATGTTTTCAAGTATGATGAAAGTATGATTTCGAATTACCCATGTTTATATTCATAAATTTAACTATCAAATCTATTTCAAAGCACGTCTAAGTTTTGGGAAGCCTATATGATCAAGTATGATTCATGATTTACTTCAATTCCATGTTATTAGGTTACCACATGGTTTTGGAGTCTAACTCCCACTTTTCAACTTGTGGTATGGTTTAGCCGAGGCTCCTCATGATATGTTTTCAGATTATGCATGTATTATTATGGTTTAGCTTCATCGTAAGATGATGGTTCAACTTCATCGAAAAAATGATAAAGAGTATATGCATGTTTTTGGGAGTAGTGTTTAGCACTGAGTAGTCTAAGGGTTCAGTCAACCCTATGTCTTAGAACTACGTGCCAATGTAGGTTTGTTCAGATTATTTGGGACCTCCCTTGTGAGCTCACCCTACCCCCGAGAAGCCTTCAACTTGATATCGATATTATGGTAGCGCCCTTAGCCCTGGAAAGGCTTTGTACAACTCTGCCCACTTGAGTGTAATAGTCGATACCACATAAGCTCTATCGTGATAAGGTCGGTTCTATGATGAGCCTCCCATTGTTCCTCATGATTTTCAGTTATGCATGTTCATCAGTTATGATATTATGTTTTCAGCAGGTTTGATCCAATGTTCAATTTTACTTATGATTATCAGTTTCAGCTTTGGGTTATTCGAATCAGTTATGATACTCAGTCATGTTTAAATCATGTTTTCAGATAATAGCATGCAAGCCTTACTCTCAGAATCTTATCTTGAATATGTTTTATGATATGCATGATTTCAGTTTTTACTTACTTAGCAGTTTTACTTACCTTGCATACTCAGTACATTCCAAGTAATGACCGCATACTTTATGTTGTATCATTTCATGATACAGGCTCGGACGTGCAGGTTTGGTCTCGATGCTGGCCAGATTCTCAGAGTTCTAGCATACTCAGCCTATTGGTGAGTCCTCATCCTTCGAGGACCTTTTTATCAACTTGTATTCAGTATCTTCATTTTCAGTCTTTAGTGAGTTAGTTGGGGGTCTTGTCCCATCAACTCGTCAGGTTGTAGAGGCTTATCAGATATAGCATGTATTCAGCTTCGGATCAGTATTATGCTTTCCGTTGTTCAGATGTTATTAAATTTTCAGACTTTAGCTATTTCTAATGTTAGACTTTCCTCATTTATTATGTTGAGCTTTAGTTTTCATGTTCATTCCATTGACCGACTTAGATTCATTTATGGTTTTTTGTCTCGTGTCTCGATCCGTGATACCTAATTACTATTTAAGGCATTTTCAAGTCATTACTCAATATAAGACTAGTTTTTAAAATATAGCAACTTAAGGGAATAGGTATCCATTAATTTTAGGCTCTGATTTTGGTACATCAAATTCTTTTTCCATATTTTCTCTCCCCCTTCATTTTTTTCTCTCTCATTCTCGAGGAAATGACGTGTGGTTTCCCAAAAATATGTGATCTTGAATTTTTTCTCCCGCTTAATTAAATTTTTAGAGCATTAACTTAACTTGAAAAATTTACTGAAGAATTTATATTGATCATCAAACGTAATTTCTAGTTTTTACTTATAATGTATAGCTTATGGTAAATCAAATAGATGTACTGTCTTAAAATATCTTGAACTTATGCCTTATAGGAAAAAGCTTGAACTCATGCTTGTTGGGCAGCAAAAAGTTTTCCTCTGTTGCCCATCAGACATAAGTTCTAACTTTAGCCTATAAAGCAGAACTTGTAGTCAATTGAGTAGATTCACTATCTTGAAATATCCTAAACTTCTACCTCATATGCAAAACTAATTTATGTCCACAACATTTACCCGACAGGCAACTAAAGTTTTTCCTAACGAATTTTCTAAAGTTGACGTTATTTTTAGGAAACTTATTAAGCGAAGCCAAAAAGTCAAATACCATGCCTTATCGAGGCCATGTGTGAACTCAACCCCTCATCCTCACGCACTCCACATTAATAGAACTCCTTCATTTGACTCATTTCAATTAGAAACATTCAATCACCATGGGAAGTCGCTTTAGCTTTAAAAAATGAAAATCAAGTCAAGAGCTTGTACAAAATTATCCGATGTTTGCGGATAAAATATTTTAAATGGTGATTATTTGATGCTCAACACATATTTGAAAATAAATTTAAGAGCTTGTACAAAGTTTTCCAATTTTTGCAGATGAAATATTTAAAATGGTGATTATTTAGTGATTATTCTATGATTATCTTCTTCTCTTCTAAACATTCAAACTTGAGCTTTAAAAATTGATTATATTGATATTCTATTATATGTTGTTGGGATAATTGAGTTGTTTTTATAGGGCTTTCTATTATGGCCTTGCTAGCCGGGGCTTCTTTAAGCCAAGATATACTTATTTGTTTGTATGTATTATGTGTTGCTGGTATGCACCAGAAGTGTATATGTCCAGCTCGATTGGCTCGGGGTCTAGTGTGGCATTAGATGTTAGTTGCACCTCCCGAGTTAGGGAGTTTGAACGTATTTATAATGTATCCATTTTGTATGAGTATATGCAACTATTTGTTCTCAATTGTACTCTATTATATAGCTATTATATATAATGTATATGTCTTTGTTTTTAGTGTGCATATATGTGTGTGTCCATATCCATATCATTGTATGATAAATTTATATGTTTTTTATATATACTTGTTCTTATGTTAATTTGATAAATTATATGTTATGTGTTGAATGAAACCATTATATTTTGGTTGTTTATGCTTGATCAAAAGTTTTTCTCACTAATGATTCAATTTTTGGCATTAGTCACTAGCAACCATTCATAAATATCGATGTTGTGGAACAAATCAAAGTTCGTCTGTTGGTTGACTTGTTAAAATATTTTAGGGAGATATGTTTTGGGTACTTCTTGAAAATTTTGAAGTATCTACACATTATGTAAAACTCCATCAATTTGGGCTAGATTTGAATTATTAACTTTTGTGTGGTTCGATCTGAATTATGATAAATTAGTTGTATTCCGTGTTAAAGTTGATATCTAGGAATGTATTAAATGTGCAAAAACATTAGAGTTGAATAGAATTAAAAGTCACCAAGTGTAACAGAACTGTGTCAACATGCTATCCCCAGACAAGTTCAAGCTATTAGATGAGGGTTGATAGCCTCAAATCTCCGTTGTTAATCCCTTTTCCCATTCATTACCTCCTTGGTCCGGTAAGTAAGAATAAG
>JACEIK010005787.1:57893-75103 GCA_018107945.1 Datura stramonium
CAAGAACAATTGATCAATACCAAAATTATAGTTGAAAACTAATAAAGTCGGCTCTCTCAATTACTCTAGAACTGTAAGAAAAATCGTCTGAAAATCCTCTAAAAATCGTCTCCAAAAAATTGTTTCAGAATCCTTCCTAAAAAATAAACCTAAACTGTGTATTTATAGTACCAAGAAATCCTTTTCCTAATTAAAACTGAAAACCAGGACGGGAGTGGCCACGGGCTTGGTGACAATTCGGTTGGCCCTCTGACGAGTCGTTCCTTGCCTAAAATAGTCTTCCTCAACAACGTACCCAGACTTGGAAATGGGTCACCTAATGACTCGTCATTCCTGAGCACGAGTTGTTAGGTCCCTCGTGGTCTCATTCCTTAGAAATTCCAGTGCACCTTACGATTGGTCCTAGTGATCTGCCAATGAGTCGTTCCTTCATGTGACGACTAGTGATGTCTTTAGTCAACTACATTGGTCACTTGGTTAAGATTTCCTTTCTCGGCCTTCACGGTTGACCTCACGACTCATTACCAGTTGTAACGAGTCGTTTCCTCAACTTGTCAGGTACACTGTCTTGAATCTTTCAAACTCCATCTTTTTCCCACGCCTTAAGTAACGAGTCATGCCTCCTGTCGATGACTCGTGAAGTGCCTGGCAGTCACCTTTTAAGTGGTTTTCAGCATTAATTCAACCAGTTCACTCCCGAACCTGTTTTCCTGCAACATTAAGCACAAAACACATCATACCTATATAAACATTCCCGGAATGTGCATAATTTCTTGGTTTTAAGCGTCGAAAGTGCCGTAAAATCATGGCACATCAATTAACACGTGATTCAACATTCTAGTCCCTAGATTTCAAGAAATCGATTCGAGCTTAATAAAGGGGGATTCTTCAAGAGGTAATTTTCTTGCTTAATTACAAATATTAGAGAGATAATTGGGATTCGTGTCGCCTATTGAAAATCACATAATCATGAGGTGATTTTCAAAATATGCTATGAATATGAATTTTGCCCTAGAGCCCTAGTTTTTTTGAAAGGGTGGAAATCCATAGGAATTGCTCAAAGTTTTGATCTTTATTATTGTTATTGATTGTAGAGCTATTATCGAACATTGTGGAATATGTTTATGAACTTTTCAGTAGGATATCAAGTATGTCTCATTTTTAATATACTTTTGACCTTAAAGATAATTTAGTTAGGACTTTATGCATGTGCAGGACAAACTCTTATCGATATTTTGTATTTTGATTATATACTATGAAGTATGTATATGTACATGATTTTCCTATGAATGGAATGTATAAACTTTATTTTTAATACAATGATATTTAAATATGTTTTGTACTATGAACGGGTTGTTGAACTTGAAACTTGATAAATGAATTTGAACGTGATTTCTAAATTGATTTATGACTTTGAAATACCCCTATTAATGAAGATAGTTAAGAATGACTTCGGCTAATAATACACAATTATTATTGTTTGGGAATGTATAAACAACCTTGCTATTTGGGAAGAAGATCGAGTAGCCTTCGAAGGAGAGAACCCTAATGAATTGCTCGTTGAGCAGTATTGCTATTTGGGGAGAAGAGTATCCATTGAGAGTTGGTAGCTCTGATGAATTGTTCTTGGAGCATTGTTAATTTTCCCTGACTTGTCATGATAAAATTGGTTTTCCTTTGAGCTAACATGTGAATACTCTTGCTTTGCCTTATGTTGGTATGATTGATTTGGTTTCCCATGTTGTCATGTTGAGAATTACATGACTAGATTATTTCTCTTGAATGGTCTGACATGACTTTTGAACATAATGAATTTTTATTGGCTATTACTCTATTATTAAATGTACTATACTTCATGTTTTCTTCTATCATTGATTTTGATTTGTTTCAATGACACCACTAGGAGAGGTTTTTGCATGCTCAGAGTTGGAGGGATCATCTCTCAATGCCCTCCGAGTAGCTATCTCTGTCGTGGTGGCTTTGTCTTTGGCTGATTTGGTTGCTTTCTTCTTTAAAGTCATTGTACCTGTGGAGAAAAGGGTTAGAATGCCATATTTGAGGAAAAGAAAACAAGAAACTATCATCTGAAATTTTTCATGGGTCTATAGTACGAGTCATACCTAGAAGGTACAATCCGTACTGAGACTCGTAACATCTCAGGTCCCAGTCACGACTTTGATGTATGACTCGTACCATGAAGGTACGATTCATACCACAAGTCGTATGAGGATTTTCCTTAAAACCAATTTTTCTGTATTTTTCCATGACTCATGGTACGACCCATAAGTCAATTCCATGAGTCATTGTAAGGATCGTACTATTGCCTTTGGACTTGACCTTTTTCAGACTCCTGGTAGATTGTCAGGTACGATCGTAGCAGGATACTACGGATCATACTAGGTTCCGTACCAATTAATTGTCATTGATTTGGCTTAGGACAAGTCCCAACGAGCCATCCTACGAGTTGAAAGTGTGAAACCATGAGTTGAAGGAAGGCTTGTGAAGCTTGTCCTTGCGTTTGTTCATGTCATTTTTGTAGGTAAATTCAATTTTGTTGGGTACTCTGAATTTCCCAATTCTAGGCATGCATTTTTCAGATTTTTTGCAACTACCTAGTCCTCCCTTTTTTTATTCACATCCCGTAACTCATTTTATAATAGTTTAAGTTCATTTCTAAACATGCTCAAATCTTACCCAATCAACGCAATCATTTTTCAAGTTTCTGATCATTATCCTCATCTATTTTTCATGAACTTTGAGGACTCCCAGTTGTTAAACAAATTCATACAAGCACGAAGGTCATTTTGCCTGACTCGAAACATAGTTACTTCCTTGATTTTTCTGCAATATCTTGCTCACTTCGTGCGTGTGTTAGTGACTAGGGTTGGAATTTGATTTTGGCAGTGTTAATCGAGCATAATTTTTGCTCAATCGTTCTTTGTTCTTGAGTTACGGGTGTGAGGGAAGTGTTCTTGAGTTCAGGTTTTGAGTGCGTGGGAGAAGAGTCCGAGTGATTTGGAGCTTAAATACTTTAGGGAAATTTTTTTAAAAATTTGGGTCGAGTCAGGAGGACTTAAGTAAATTAGCCTGTCACGACTCGTATCACGAGTCATGGGAAGGACCTACGACTCATAACAGTGGTTTAAGAAAACTTATCTGTGGACCTACGAGCACATGATACGACTCGTACCATGAAGGAACAAATTGTACCATGACTTGTAGGTTACTCTGAACTGTAGTTCCATACTTTGCATAATTCATAGGTACAGTGAGTACTACGACCCATACAATGGAGTTACGAGTCGTAGGATTAATTGTACCATGAACTCATGCAAGGCCATATCTCTAATTCTCACCACAACTCATACTACGACCTATACAATGCTTTTATGAGTCATACTGAGGGAGTACCAATCTGCACTGCAATTATTTTGCAACCTGTTTTTGTTTCACCTACACATTGAGCACAAATAAGTCAATAAACTTGGGTTGCCTCCTAAGAAGCACTTGATTTAACATCTCAGCACAACACAGGAGGTTCAGTTACTCAGACTTCACCAAACCACCTCACGGGTTTCATTCCAAGAAGTGCCTAATTTAACATTGCGACACGATGCAAGTCTGTTAACTACTTAGACTTCGTCAAGAAACTCAGACTCATCCTCGATTGCTGAGACTCATCGTTAGCACGACGCAAGTCTCTTAATGTTGCTTCATTGACCGACAGACATTGAAGGTGAACTCTTCTTTAAAGCTTGAATTTTAGTTGGCCAGCCTCCACATCTACTAAAGTCCTCCCAGTGGTGAGTAGTGGTCGCCCCAAAATGATGGGGACCTCAAAGTCAACCTCATAATTAGGGATTATGAAGTCCGCTGAGAATATGAATCTATCCACCTTGTCAAGCACATCAAATAGGATCCCACAGGCTTCTTCACAGTTCGGTCAGCCATCAGTAGCCGCATAGTAGTCGGTGTGGAGGCTCCCAAGCCCAGCTGCTTAAACACAGCTAATGGAATCAGATTGATACTTGCTCCCAAGTCGTAGACTTCCTTTGCGAACTCAATACCAATAGTATATGAAATGGTGAAGGCACCTGGATCCTCTTTTTTTTGGGCAAGGACCTATAAGGCTATGGCGCTACATGATGCAAGTTACTCATGGGCTCATAGCTCATGGACATTTTCATGGTAACAAGGTCCTTCATAAACTTAGCGTATCTCAGCATCTACTCCAATGCCTCGACCAATGGTATGTTTACAGATAATTGTTTAAGCATAGACAAAAATTTCTAAAACATACCATCTTCCACCTTTTTCATTCTTTGAGGGAACGGTGGCGGTGGTCATGCGATAGCCTTATAAATCTGTGTGGCCCCTTATTTCTTTTCTTATTCAGCTTCAGGCTCCTTCTCAACAATTGGAGCCTCAATCAACTCAGCTTTTTCATTAAGCTCTTGCTCAGCAACCTTTTAATCATCATCAATCACGCTCTCTTTCTTCCTTTGTATTTCAAATAAAACCGACAGAGAGAGATCAACCGTGGTCTTTCCACTCCTAGTCATCACAGCCATATAGTGACTTTCATTCTTCAGATTTTGAACTATGTTTTTAGGTAGTGTTCCCTTTTGCCTAGGGTTAAGGGATGCCGACAGTTGACCAAGTTGTTGCTCTATTTGCTTGATGGCCGTGGCATATGACTCAACTCTCTAACCCATGCCAGATATATCTTCATGAATGTTTTTAGCTGCTCCTCCGTAGATCTCATCTTTTTGAGCATCTCAGCCATCATGCTCTCCAATTTCGACTGTACATCCTCCTCCTCACTTGCATTAGGAGGCACGTAAAATCCTACTCAGATGTTGTGGTAACTATCATTCCTTCTCCATCCCTCTCACTCACAACCTCGGGTTCTATCTCTGTACCTATTTCGATTGTAGTTATCTCAGTATTGGTTCTGAACTTGATTTCCGAAACCTTGGCGCCAAGTGTCCTGTCTAGACCCTTAGGCGTTAGCTTGAAAACCTTCCACCTAGTTGTCCAAGAAGTTTGCTTCCTCCTCGGAATCTGAATGCTCTAGCCCTGGTTCCTTTCTTTGTGTTCCCACTGCATTAACTTTTCTGGCTCCAGTGCCCATGATATGCTTTGTGAGCAGGTCCAATGATATACGCATGCGGGTCAATTCCTGATCATGTTCCTCCTCCTTATTTCGTTGGTCTGCAGTCATACCAACAACATATGTACCATCAGCTACATCTTCTTCCCGGTTGTACCAGGCCCTGTTGGTCTTAGTCACTTTATCAAGGATAGTGGCAGCTTATTTCCAGGTGTGACTCATCAGTGCTTCTCCTACCAGAGTATCTTCCGTAGCTTTAGTACTATTGTTCAATGACCTATAGAAAATCTCCAACAAACTGTCATCAGGAATTTTGCGGTTTGGGCACTTGGTCAACTTCTTCTTAAATCTCAATCAGGTTTCATGTAGTGCCTCTATTTTTAGTTGTCGGAAATTGTAGATCTCATCCTTAAGCTGTAGCATCCTGGAGGGTGGGAAGAATTTTCTAGAAAAGCTTGCTTGATCTCCTTCCAGTTGGTTATGGAGTTGTTGGGAAACTTTGATAACCATAAAGTGGCCTCCCCAGACAGAGAGAATGGGAAGAGTCTCAGCTTTATTGCGTCCTCACTGGCACCGGACAACCTATACGCCTTGTATATTCCTACGAAGTTCATTAAGTACAGGTTGGCATCATCGTCTACATCACCACTAAACACCCCTTTCATATTCAACAACTGTATCATGATGCTAGTGATGTCAATCTTTTCCCCAGCAGGAAAATGTGGTGGCACGATAGCTCCAGTTAACCCGACTTCATCAATATCTGGGTCATCCTCTAAAAGAATTGAGGGGCATATCTTTGGACTCTGTTTCCCTTTCCATGGTGACCAAAGTTCACAACTTCATCTCGAGCATCATCATCTTCCTAAACTGTAGCTTGCCAAGCTATCTCGGCTTGCCTAGCATCTTCAGCAAGATGAGCATCTCTCTGTTCTTGGTTCTCCATCTTTCGCCAGTGTTCTTTCAATTTCAAGATTCAAAGGAATCAGGGGGTTTCCACTCTGTCGAGTACTTGGCATTCACCAAAAGACAACATGTGGGTGTCAAAAGCACAAAGAAAACGTAAATGAGGAAATACCAACCAAAAGTTAAATACAAGCAATCAATCTAATCTTAGTCGTATTTCCTTGCAACGATGCCACTTTTTAATATAGCTCAAACTCACACTCCTGACAAAGTATGAAGAGGACATTCTCAATAAAGAACCCAACAAAGAGGTTGGGATCGAACCCACAGGGAATATGGTAAGAATTAGACTAATGCCTGTATTATCTTTTTGGTGTGCTATCTCCAAATTGGGGGTTTTATAACAAAACAATTGTAAAACAAGTGTAAAAATAAAGTGTTATTAATCAAGATTTGCAATTATCTAGGGTAAGTGTTCCCCATGGGTTCATAACTATTTCGAGTTTACACTCGTGATCAATCCCAATGCTTACTTGTAGAACTGATAACTAGGGTTCATCCAAATGACTGGTTCATCCCTATTGGATGACATACTCAATCACTGGGTTAGGTCTCATGAGCGACTTCAAGTTAACTGTTATCAATTTATTCCAAATTAACTATCCTACGAATGCAGCTCAAGGTATACAATGATCATAAAAATCAAGACTTTGTTGTAATTCTCTTTTCCTAATCTCGACTTCTCTAGGTTCAACCAAGTAAAGAATTCGGGCAAGTATTAATGTTGCAGTTCGTTAAGAAATATTAAAGACGAAGAGAATACAATATAAGCGTTTAGCATTAGTTTCGAATCACTTTGTGTAACCCTAGTTTATTAATCCACCATAGTTCCCACAATCCTAGTTGTAGAGGTTTTTGTCTGTCATGATTGTAAGATTATGATTAGTATTCATAGACAAACACATAATTAAATACTTACAATGATGATTGAAAGAAAACCTGTTGCGAATATTGCAAGAGTATATGATGAACAAACTCAAGAACAATTGAGAAATCCAAGGTTTTGATTCTCAAGGATTAGTCTCCAATGTTGTCAAAAACTAATTACAAACTTGATAATTATTGAAAACCTACTAATTCTGACCTCTTTTTTTTAACTAAAAGAAACATAAAAATTATTTATACAGAAAATAAAATCCTTTTCCTAAGTTAACAGGGAAATAACCAAATTTGGTGCCGACACATCCTACGACTCATCATACGACCCAAAATAGGATTGTATGGGTCGTGCCTTGCTCTCGTACATTCCTTGACTTCTATAGAATTGGCTAAATGTTGGCATTTGATACGACTCGTAACATGATCCCACAAGTCGTAAAATCCAGTCGTGGTTTGTCTTTGAGAACTTTGACATCTTCTGAAGATTTCTACACGTGCCCTGGTATGCCTCGTACCTTGCTTCTACTACTCGTAACAGCTTGTCGTATCATGAAAATTGCCAAGTCCTTAAACTCACTTAATCTTTCCATGACTCCTGGTACGGGTCGTAGGTAGATGCTACGATTCATAGGTACTTCCCGTATTAGAAGACTTCAATTATGCAACTTTCTCTGAAATATTCCATGACTCCAGTTATAGCTCGTACCATCTTGGTATGGCTCGTACTGAGAGTCGTACTTTGCCTTTAGTTTGTTTCAGCCTTTTGAGCTTTTCCATGAGTCTCAGTATGGCTCGTACAATCTTGGTATGACTCTTATTGAGATCAGTACTTGGTTGCTTTTCTGCAACTTTTGCACATTTTTGCTCCAACACCTATTTTCCCTGAAAACAAAGTAAAAACACCTCATATCCGTATAAACATACCTAAGTCCATGCTATTTTTACAGTTTTAAGCGTCAAATTTTTGTAAACTCACAACACATCAAAGGGTATATCCCCATCCTTATAAATAACTTCTCACCTCCCAACCAATGGGCCAAAGAATCTTTGAAAGCCTGTTTTACATTTACTTTTAACCCTTTCAGTTCTCTCTCTCGAGTTCAACCAAAAACCAATATATTTATTCACAAGGTGATCAGTCTAGCAAATAAACAATTAAAATAAGTAAATATAAACAACCTTTAATGAAGAATCAAAACTAGCAATAATCAATCTTTCAAACTTCAACCATAACTATGGACAAAACCCTAGAATGATCTTTTATCCACTCATAGACAAGTGGAAAAACATAGATATTATCATCATTCAAAGTAAAATGATAGAGAAAAGAAGAAATATAAGTTAAGAACTTGTGTCTCCTCTAAAGTTGCGTTACAACCCTTACTATGATGAAGCAATATGATCTAAGATTTCTAGAAAATGACCTAGATGTTATATTTATAAGTGATCCCTCAAATGACGCTTTTTCCCTCAAGAAATTAGCTTCAAAATCAGCAAAATTCATCTTTGAATGGGCTTGGCATGTCGCGCCCTCCGTAGTCCCATGTTTGGCTGAATTTTTCTCTAAAGTTTAGCACCGGGTGCCCTACACCAACCATAGCACCAAGGTGTTAGTCAAATTTCTTATCATTAGAACCCTTCTAGTGCCCCACTCCATCCAAAGAACCAGAATGTTGGAAATTTTTCATAAGTATGGGATGCTTCGGGCGCTCCACACCTCAGATCTTGTCAAGGTGTTGATCAATTTCTTCTCTGAAGTTTAGGACCTGGCAGCCTACACCAACCATAACACTAACTGTGTAGATTTATCTGAAGTTTAGGGGTTGGCGTGCCATACCAGCTATAGCCCTAGGCCAACTTTCATGAACTCTTCTTTCTTCACACCTTGGGTCATTTTTGGGTCCTTTTTCCTTGGTTTTCTGCTCAAAATATCTAAAAACATTTGTTAGCTCAAACGACAAACGAAAACATGAATTCATGTATTTCATAAAGATTATGAACTCAAAACAAGGAAAAATATGGGTAAAAACATGGAAAATGGGAATAAGAATATGTCCAACATCACCAAGCTCATCCACATCTAGGATTTCATCTTAAATCACATTGTAGGAAAGTTCTAGACGATATGCATACACAAGAACAAGAAAAAACCTTACCACACAAGGAAGAGATAGCTATTCTCGCAATCAAATAAGAAGTATGACTTTTGACAAGTTATTTCGAGTTCCACACAACTCATTTGTGAACCACAAAGCCAAATAAAGAATGTAGGTATCATGACAAGAGAATGCTTTATAAAGTGCAATTTCCCCTCTTTTCTCGAAATTTAAATATCTTTGGCAAGAGGAAACTTTTTTTGGTGGTGCCGCTCAAGGTAAGTTCACAGACTGAAAATGACACTAAAATATGACATTTTCCCTTAAGAAAGTCATCTCTCAATCCATTATTGGGAAATGTCACCCGGTTCGACACAAAAATTAAGAGAAGAAATTTTTCTCCTTGGAAAAGAACCGTGGTATAAATAAAATCCTCATATTTTATTCACTTACAACTATGTACAAAGAAGATTGCCTTACATGGATAGTAGGAAAATTAGAGTGTATGACCAACCCAACATTATGGCAACTTACATCACACTACAAAATGATCAAGCCCGCCAAGGGTAAAAAATCAAAATCATTCCAAAAAAATCCCGACAAGGGCATCAACTCATAAAAACCTAATTCATTAAAACATCATTCACATTTAAAAAATCATAATATCCAAAACTAAACAGCCCGGTAAGGGCATCAACACGAATAATCCAACAAATTCCACTCCTAACTAAAAGTTAAACATTGTCTTCAATGTTATAAAATAAAAGATAGGGGCATGAAGTCCCTACGCCATCTACTCTTCATCATTATTCTATGACACTTCCTCAAAGAGAGCTAACATCGCCTCTTTAGGAGTGAATGATACCAAAGGACTCAAACAACACCCCCTGAGTCCGTGGAGGGGCAGTAGCATCATCCTCTGGCTCACTCTCCTTCTCCTCAAAGCTCTAGAGCAATTATCAATCGGGCCTCTAATGGTGTGTGGGATAGTGATAGCTTTATCTAAGAACCTCATATTGGCACTGGACATGGGGGTCGTGCCCTTAATCTCTCTTATATTGGCTCAAAGGGATGTAATTGCTTCCTTGACAACATCAACTCTAGAACATATCTTGTTAAGGCTATCAAAAAGGTCTTTCATCATGTTCTTGACAAACCTTCGTATCAAGGCCGAAAGATTCTTGGCCAACTTTGTGAGCTTATTTTCATGGGCATGTGTCATGTCAGCCAGCTTTTGGAGCCCACTTTTCCCATAGGGAGGAGGTGGTGGTGACGTCCTAGGATGTGGTGCCTCCTAAAAATCATGTCCCCACGTTGCGTGAGTAGGATCATTAAGTTCTTGAACAAGTGGGGCACTCTCAATGCTAGGGACTATGGGGCTCTCAAGGATGTCCCATGAATGTATTCTTTGCTTCTTGCTTTTGGGGGCATTAACATTCCACTTCTTGTCAACATCAATCACTATGGTAGTGAATCAAGGACGATCATCATCAAAGTAATGCATCTCCGATCTAGTACATATATGGCTAATCAAATTCAGAGAATGGCATAGAGAGAGCTGCCTATCGATCTGCACTACTACAACTTCCCCGAAGTTCACATAAACTCCTGACATAATACAAGCTATCAGGATGCTCACCTCAATGTGTAATTTCTGATCATTTTTGGATGGCGTGAGTCAGGAGAAAACAAAATCCAACCACAGTTTGACTATGAAATGGAAGTCCTGCCTAGGAATTTCACCACCCAAGGTGGCCCAAGTCAGCTGCCTATTTTCAATGATTCTAGCCACCCATTTGAGTTGGTGGCTCTTTATAGCAATTCCCTAAGCAAATTCAGTCCTCGGAGAAATTGATTCCCCTCAGTATATGGAATTGATGACATTAGGGGTGCTATCAATTTCTTTTCCCCGTACCAAGACAGATAGAAAACACGGGAACTCATCTACCCTTCCTGAATGCTTCATCGAGTCTTGCCTCTCTTGATATGAGGCATAGAAATCAAGAACTAGGTTAAGGTGGTACCCTTCAGGTGCGTCCAAGAATATAGCCAATTTCGAGCAGAAAATTATCTGTTGATATTAAGGAACTCATCCCCTAGCCTAGTCAAATTGAAGCTTTTCTCTGGTGTGAAGGACCTCAATCTCGGCATTTAATAAAGTATGGCTTCATGCCCTTCACATAGAAATGGATATTTTCTTCAGTGTTTGCAGGGACAGGAGTCTCCTTGCCTTTTCCTTTGGTGGAAGATGGAGCTTTACGGGCATTCCTGTCAGCGGTATTCCTGTTGGATATCATTGTCCTGTAAAAAGATGTGAGTACCAAGAAAACATGACCAAACTCTTTTTGTAATTTTCCAACATAAAACAAAAGAAAACAACTAAAAGAACTAAGAAAAGAAAAATAAGTAGATGCAAAAGGGAACAAGCAGCATGATTCTATCTAGCTACATCAGCAAGAAACCTGTGTGTTGTAGGTGGAGACCCGCATCATGCAAGTGATGCGCATGTGCAAATAGACCATTGGAAACATTCTTTTACACCTGCATTTGCATCTACGTTCCGCAGATAAAGACCTAAAACACACAGGTGGAACGTAGGTAGAAGGTAGCGAGCTTGTTGCTTATCCCCACATGTTTTGGACTTGCGTTCCGCAAAGAAGCATCTATGGAGTGCATGTGCTTAGAAGTATTGGGCAGTGATTCAACCTTTAGTTACCAATTTATAGCCCAACTTTAATCCATATTCAAGCAATTCAAGGTCTAACGGGTACTCATACTTTCCCTAAAAATAAACTAACAAAATCAACATGACCAATTGACAACTAATAACTACTCAATGACTTCTCTTAAGAAGGACGTTTAGGGGGTGGCATTTGGTCGGTTCGGTTCATTTGAGAAATTTGATTCAATTATTTTGATTTCCAGTTTGTAAAATTAATAACCAAAACTGAACTAAAATAATTTTGGTTTAGTTCAATTTTTAAAATTTTGATTTGGTTAATTTATATTCATTTTTTGGGTTTACAAATTGGGCACACAGCCACATACGACACACAAGCAAGCAAGCAGCAGCAACAACAAGGCATGCCCAGTTGTCCTATTCAATTATGAATAAATCCACATTACAAAGAAAAGAAAAGGGATCAACTTTAAAGGGTCTAAAAAAGGCAATTAATTGACAAGGGTGTAAATTGTCTAGAAAACATGTGCTAGGAAGAGACATAAAATAACTCCAACATTTCTTATAATAGGTATTAGGCTAGCAATTAGACCCACCAGCAATCTTGCAATCAACAAATTTTGGAATTGAGAATCAAGAAGACCATGATAATAAGATCATTACATTAAAAAAAATCTCCAAAAGTGTGAAAAAGATTACTAACTTTTGAGAGCACCCAAAAATAAATCAAAGCAAAATACAAAAACAACATAAGCGGCCTTAGTCACTAGGAAGCCAATATTCTAGAAATATACCCAACCAAGCTAGTTCATGCAGCGTGCTTCCGCTTTAGTTAGGAGTGCTGCACCGCTTGAGTGAGGAGTGCTGCAGCGTCGGTTGGCCTGCGATTCCTTCAACCAGGCCATGAAACGTGCTTCTATTTAGTTCGTCCATCGTTGTGAGTTTAGCTTGCGTTTAGGAAATTAGGGCTCATCTCATGTACCCGTAGTGTAGGTTGTACTTCTATCGTGATTAGTGAATAGGTGAAATTCCCCGGGAGCCCTAAGATCAGACCCGGGAGTTGAAATGGAGAAAATAGAAAAATCTACACCAGGTCAAAGAACAGGTCGTTACTAGACCCATGGAGTTGACCATGAGTCGTTAGGTCACTCGTGGTGAGGTTATGGTCTTAAGTTTTGGAAATGGTGATTGGAAGCCACCAAGGGCTTGACCACGAGTCATGGTTAGATCCCACGACTCGTTGAGGTAGTCATGGTCAAGGTCTATGGGAAGGAGAAGAAAATCTTGGCAGTGTACCCTATGGTTGGTCATCACGAGTCATGGTCAGCCGGTTGCTAATGGTTTGAGATTCTGGGCAGTGAAGGTGATGAGTGTTGACCACGAGTCGTAGTCACCAGTAATGACTCGTAGGGTCCCCCTTGGTGATTCCCAAACGAATTTTGGATAGTGCACTCGATGACTTAAACCACGAGTTGTGGTCCTTGGTAATGATTCATCCAGTCCCTCGTGGGGACTGACAGTCAGTTGTTTTCTGCGAATTTAGTAAGGGCTTTTCCATAATTCCTATGATCTTAAGGCCTAAACTATGTCGTTTTAAGATATGAATGATGATTTTTAAGAGGGATACATTCATTTTAGGTCATTCTTACTCGTGCATGCAAAGTATAGGTCTAGAGAGGTGATCAAGCTCATTCTCCTTCAAGTTTTCAATTCTTCATTGGCCAATCAAGGGAGTGGTTAAATCAGATCCTATTAGTTGTGTAGGGTTATGAATGGGTGAATTCATTCACACCCACACCCAATCCCTCTCCAATTCATGAAAATCTATGAGTTAATTGATCTTGGGAATAATTGCATGCCCAAGTGATACTTTATTACTTAATTTGGACTTGTTTATATACTTTTATGTGTACATTCTCATGTGGTTTTTATGTAAATGTGGATTTATACTAACCAACATGATTAGTTATTGATTTTTCAGTTTAGAATGAATTTTGGAAACTAATCTACAAGTTGGTGAAGTGGAGGAATGGACTCGGAATCAAAACGCGGAAGTCGGCAAGAAAATACTAAAATCTTGATGCTCCGTGATAGAGGTCGTGTCACGCTACCATCGCAGAGGAAATCTTCCTAGAGTGAAATTTCAGCTGAATTCCAGTGAAGGTGCGCGATGGCACAGTGTCACGGAGCCTATGCTCCGCGTTCACCTCCGTGACACGTTGGGAAGACTTTGCTGCACCGGATTCTAGTGAAGGTGTGCGACAAGTCTGTGGCACAGAGCTGAGGCTCCGTGATAGCCTCTGTGCCACATTGAGGCTAAGATCTGTGCATCAAAGTTCCAGTGAAGCTCCGCGATAGGGCCGTGTCACGGAGCTGATGCTTCGCGATAGCCTCCGTGCCACATTGCCAGTTTATTCTGGGAAATTTATCACTTGTATAAATAGCACACTTAGGTTTTATTTTAGAAATTCTGACATTTCATGCTAGAACGTGGGTATCAAGCAGTTGAGCTGAAGAGGTTCTAGGGTTAATTCTCTCCCTTTTTCTCTTAAATTTCAATTGCTTGTATGTTTTCTACTTGTTTGAAGATGTTTAATCCTCAAATGAGTGGCTAATTCACCTTTGGATGAGGTTGAGGNTCTACTGATTCTTGTTTTTACTACATTAATGATTGGCCATTGTTAATGTATATATTAAAATTCCAATTTTATTTCCGAAAGGAAGATTATTTGGATGGATTTGAATTGGTAGAATATGTTCTTGTCTTGGTTGTGAAATTAAGAGAAGATTAACGTTCAAAATAGAAATATATCTGTAATGTCATATTTGGTCATCTATGGAATTTAGTTTGGTTTATGAGAATGAGTTGTTGCATCACAGAAATGTGTAATGTAAATCTCATAATTCTTTAATTGGTGAGGAGTTCGAAAGACCCAATCCATTGTTAATAGTTCCTGACTAACAACCGAAGAGAAGTGTTGACTGAAATTTAATCAATAAATTACATATCTACATGTTTTTCCTTAACCTCATCTTGTTCGTGCTATTGTTCAGATTATAATTCATAATTTTCACTTAAGGTTACATTAAATAATATTCTTGAAAAATCACCATTTTTTTTATTGTCTACTTGTATAAAGAAGTGTGTATACTAAACACTTAGAGAATAATTACTCCTTCGTTACAGTCCCTGTGGGTTCGATACTTGGATTGAAATAAAGCCACTTTATTACTTGTATGACCACGTGCACTTGCGTGCGATTAGGAGTGAACATTAATTCTATGGGGTTTTAACCCAATGCATGAATTCTCTAAGTCAATGTCATGGGTATGATTTAAGTATGTTTTAATTGATGAATTATGATTCATGGGCAAATTTTATCATGTTTGCAATTACTAATCATGTTGACTAGTTTTCCAAATTATGATGCCCATTCATGAAAGCGTATGAGAAGATGAGATTTATGAAGTATGTTCATGTATGATGGATTTTTGATGATAAAAGCATGTTTTCAATCTACCCATTTTATGTTCATGTTTTCAAAGTGAATCAAGTTAATTTCAAGTATGTTAAAGTATTGGGCAAGCCCATATGTTCAGGTATGATTTAGGATTCATGTCAAATTAGTTTACCACATGGTTTTGGAGTCTAGACTCCCAACTTTACTCATCTTGTGGTATGGTTTGAGCCAAGGCTCCTCATGTATGATACAGATTTATATGTATTCATGATTATTTATATTCATAAATAGACGATGGTCAACTTCATTGAAAAATGATGAGAGCATATGCATGTTTTTGGGAGTAGTGTCTAGCATCGAGTAGGCTAAGGGTCCATCAACCCTACGCCTCAGAACTATACGCCAACGTAGGTATGATCAGATTATATTGTGACCTCCTATGTGAGCTATCCCCTGCTCCAAGGGGCCTTCAGCTTGATATTGATATCATGGTATCGTCCTCAGCCGTGGAAAGGCTTTGGATGGCTCTACCCACTTGAGTGTGATAGTTGGGACCACGTAAGCTCTATCATGGTATGTTGGTTATATGACGAGTCTCTCATCGTTCCTCATGATTTATTCATGGTTATGTTCATATTATTTTGGCTCAAGTCACGTTTAATGATGTTTTTCTCCTATTATTATGAAATGACTTATTTACAAATGTTTTGCAAACCTTGAGCCTTATGTTCCATTATGATATTTATGTTATGATCATGTCATCCTACTCTTATGAACTTTTGCATATTTTAAATATTCGCTTTACTTACCTTGCATACTCGGTACATTCCACATACTGGCCGCATACTTTATGTTGTATTGTTTTATGATACAGGCTCCGACCTTCAGACCCAACACTGTAATTAGCTCATTTCCCAAAGTTAGCATCTAGTTCAGTGGTGATTCCTCATCTCCTGAGGACCAGTTGATATTAGTTATCCTTTATGTTCAATTTTCCAGACTTGTTGGATTAGTTGGGGGTGCTGTCTCATCAACCCATCAAATATATTAGAGGCTTTCAGACTATATGTTGTATTCAGCTATCATGTATGAAGTGCGTTTCATTTTCTATGTTATGTCATGATTATGCTTCCGCTATGTTATTATGTTGAGTATTCCGCTTTCTTTGATTGAGTTAGACATATGTTCATGCCATGGGTCAACTTGGAGTCTCTCGGGGCTCTTTGTCCCATATCGCGATCCGGGCCAATATTCGGGTCGTGACAAACTTTGTATCAGAGCCATAGGTTCGGAGTGTCCTAGGGTGTCTGAAAGCCACATTAAGTAGAGTCTTTTTCATGGTGCGAAGCACTCCACACTTATGAAGAAGAGGCTACGAGATGTTTAGAAAATGTTCCCTTCTTTCATGATCTATGTCATACAATGAGATGTCTCCCTATCCTTCTAAATCGTGCTATTCGCGATTGTAGAATCATGGCTCCCCGTAGTATCAATGGTAGGAATAATGGAAATGGACATGGACACGAGGATGGAAATAGAGACGGGCACCAACAAGCCCCACCAATCCAGGAGCACCATGCACCAAAGCTGGTTGCCCATGCTGAATTCCGGAAAGCCATTCAAATGCTAGCGTAGGCCTTGACCGCCCAGATCAACCAACAAGAAGTGGCACATGTCCCATAGAATGGGAATGTGGCGGAAGCATTAGCCATAGATTTCTTGAGGATGAACCCACCAGAGTTTCTTGGTTCCAAGGGGAAGAGGATCCACACGAGTTTATCGACGAGATTGTGAAGATCACCCAGGTCATGGGGGTGAATGGTGATCTGGGGCATATTTATATGCCCAAGTGATACTCAAATGCATCATTTTTGCCTTGTTTATCCAACAATGTTTGTACATTCTCATGTAAATAGTAGGAAAGTGTGAATTTATACTAACCAACATGATTAGTCTTGTTTTGCAGGAAAAACGTACTTTTTATGGAGCTAAGATGCATGTTGGGAGGAATCGGA